>JANAVB010027200.1:2037272-2243382 GCA_029216955.1 Iris pallida
CTAGATTGACCAAGTCGGCTCACTTCATCGCAATTAAAGTATGATGGAGCGTCGATCGGTTAGCACAAATCTACATCGACGAGATTGTTCGACTGCACGGGGTATCGGCCTCAATAATTTCAGACAAAGACGGGCGATTCCTATCGCGTTTTTGGACGAGCCTACAAGCGACGATGGGGACCAAACTAAATTTTAGTTCGACGTACCACCCCCAAATAGATGGTCAGACGGAAAGGGTAAATCAAATATTAGAGGATATGTTGCGTCTGTGTGCGATCGATTTAAAGACTAGTTGGGATACGCATTTGCCGCTTGCGGAGTGCGTATAACAACATTTATCAATCGAACATTCAGATAGCTCCCTATGAAGCGCTCTACGGGAGGAAGTGTCGTTCACCAATATGCTGGGACGAAGTCGGAGAGCGACAAGTGCTTGGACCGGATCTGGTAGAGCAGGCCGTCGAGAAGGTCCGCTTGATTCGAGATAGACTCCATATTGCGCAAAGTCGACAAAAGAGCTACGCAAATCTTCGCCGACGACCGCTAGAATTTCTGGTCGGGGACCACGTATTTCTGAAAGTAACGCCCATGCGTGGTGTGATGCGGTTCGGCGTTAAAGGCAAGTTGAGCCCGGGATTTGTAGGTCCCTCCGAGATCATCGAGCGAGTTGCAACGGTTGCTTATCGGATCGCACTACCTCCTGCCTTGGCTGATGTGCACGATGTTTTCCACGTCTCACAACTTCGAAAATACGTGCACGATCCAAGTCACGTGGTTAGCTTCGATCCGTTGGAGCTACGTACTGACTTGTCTTACTCGGAGGAGCCTATTCAAATTTTGGACCGTAAGGAGAAAGTGTTACGAAATCGATCGATGTCTTTGGCCCGCGTACTTTGGCGGAACCATTCAGTTGAAGAGTCGACGTAGAAAATGGAGGCGGAGATGAAGGAGAAGTACCCTTCGCTGTTTGCCTAATTTAAGGCCAGACCCTTGTTCTTAAGTTTCGGGACAAAACTTTTTCTCAGTGGTATATTATATAGTATCCCGCTTTGATAGGCGACGGACTTCATAATATGCTAGCGCCGAGTCAGATCGATCAGGAACTTAGATGGTCATCTGACTTGATCGCTGAGCTTGGTAAACGATAACACCTTACGGCATCGATCAAATCAATTTGGACGGATGTTACGAGAATCGATCCAACTAATGGAACGACTTCTGTTGGAATAAGTCCTAGATGCAGCGGGCTGCGTCTCGGCGAGTGAGCTCTATATAAGAGTCCCTTCGACGGGACCGGACCGTTGTATGGTTTTCTTGGAGCTTTTGCCGCTGGGTTTTGATGAAGTGCTTTCGCGTTGTTTTTCTGGATGCAATCTACAAATTTCGAAGCAAGGAAAAAAGAAGAAATCCTAACAAAGTGTTGCGAGGCATGCGGGACCTTCAGTAAGGCTTGCAACCTAGGCTGAAAGGGTAGCGTCACATGCCAATTTCGATTAAGTCCCAAGTGGTGTGTAACACCAATGACCACATGAAAGATAGTAGCATGCTCATCTATTGTCTTATGCAGGTATAATTACTATCTCCGTTTTATGCAGGGACGAGCACGACCGTGGTAAGAAATGTGATAAATCGCTATGTTTTACTGTATGCTTTATTACTTTAAAGATGGCTATCGATATGAACTGAATTCATTTAGTTCTAAATAGAAAGACAACTCTAAAACATGCCTACCTTAACAATCAGAGTCGGTTTAGACGAGAGCGTTCGTCTCGTCCACTTAGCAAGTGTGCTAATCCCCTCCCCCAAATTCCCCAGGTGCGGCGGGCGCTCTAAACTGAAGCTGAAGTGCGGAGAGGCGTTTTGAAGCTCTTCCTATGATGAAGTATTTTGAAGCCAATTCAATTGAAGGCATATGTATAAAGGGACAAATGTATGGAACGACAAGTGTTAGTTCAGACAGCTTGTCAAGTATGTTTTCTTTTGTTTTCAATCAATGTAGCCGCAACGGCATCCAATGTAATTACGACTTGCACTTCGTTGCAAGCTATGAATGAAAAGCAAATTTCTATCTTCCTATACTGCGTCTCAATTTGATGTGATTTGTGAAGTTTCAACTTGACGTTTCAATATAAAAATCAACGTAACGTTTTTGCCTTGTACGAGTGCAATTCCAGACTCATACGACATCACGCCTTAGCGAGGACGATCGAGTCGGCAAAATAACACCGGGAACGAACGGTTTGTCGACTCGGGACGTGACATTCACTCCCCCCCCCCCCCCCCCCCCCCTTACAATCCCACTCCCCACCCCCTCTATCTCAATTGCTCATGTAATAACACCAATAGTAGCAGGATAAGTGAAAAATGTGACACAAAAGCAATGACCATCCTCTCAGACGGATAGATTCTTCAAAAGGTGCAATAGATGGATTGTAGAGAAAGGCAAATGACACAACAGCAAATATGTTCAGAGAACAAGCTGCTGAACATATTACAGAAATGGAGTTGGCATATCAAACCACAGTTTTGGTATCGGTATAGGTAAGTTATTTAAGTAGATAAAATATATATGATACATTTATGCAATATCTTATATATTAGTAGCTAGATACTGTCCATTAAACTTTCTTTAGACAAAGCACCTACAACAAGTAGTCTTGAATGGAGTGATATGATGATGTATGAACTATGAATATTATATATATATATACAATATATAGGAATTCTACATAACATAGAATTTGATGTATCAGTATTGGCTCCATAATATTATAATATGGGACATGAGAAGATGTGATATTATGTATTGTAATACCTTTACTGCTATGTGCGAGGAATAAAATTCACCCTTATTCCAAATATATATATATATATATATATATATATATATATATATATATATATATATATATATATATAGTATACAATTTTGACAAATGGAATGCTCACGTTGTGTCGTTTAATTTTATAGACAACATGTAGTATGTTGATCTCCAGAGTGATCGAATCATTATGTCTACATTGCTTTTTCCATACTTCTATCTTTTTCTTTTATTTTTCCTTGCCAAAATGACTGGGAAGGAGAACCTCAATTTCTGCATCGGCTGGTATCGGTATAGGTGGAGGTATCGAATTGAACATGCCTAAAACGACCCGATACGGCCGATACTTATCGATATCGACCGATACTGCATACCTTGTATCAAACAACACATTACTAATGAACACAGAATTAAAGTAGAAGAGAAATCTATTCACAAAAACATTTCAGTCGGCTTGTGAACCAGGAAAAAAACATGCTGAAGAGAGCACTAACAAGAGAAAAAGAACAACTCAGTGTAAGGTGCAAAGAAGACATGTCTATAAAATATTGCCACATATAAGGGATACTGAACCCCTATCAACACAAGGACAGCATTTTCACATGTCTCTGAGATGAAATGGAAGTGAGTTACCTTTCCAAACAAACGTCGTTGAAAATGATAGCTTTCTTCACCAGGAACATCTATAACAACCCTCAGCTGTAAAGTCCAACCAATAAAAATGTCAATAACTAAAAGAACCTAATATGAAAGAAACTGTTATTTGAATGTATATTGAAATTCAAGTTAAGTATAGAAATTATGAAAATAAAAGGGGTCTTCAAGGGTTAAAACTTACAGTTTGTTCACCAAAATCAACCGAGACATTTCCAGCAGCAATACCCTTGGCAAAAATTGTCAACACCACTTCTGTGGGAGAATTATAGTAGTCATGCCTGCATTATAAACACGGAGAGTTGAAGAGCGAGTCTTTATCAAAATAAATTCTCTAGTGACAACAAACATTCCACTATCAAAAGAATACACCGTAGTGGCTGTTGATAATGATCTCAAGATAGATAACAAAAAAAATTATAACCTACCAGTCCTCCTCGCTTCTCCCTCCATCTCCAAACCCTTCTCTTCCCCAAGGAATTGGATTACAAAACCTAGGTGCAATTATGTTTTCCTACTCACTTGGTGAGCCACATCAAGGACGATTTGCACCCTTCATTATGAACCCATATCCTAAAATGTACATGGATTAAAAACTTACAAGGCTTGACAATTTCTACTTCCAAGGATCAAGCAAATCTCAGTTAACAGTTTTAAATCGGATCCACAACATGGTCCACAGGTTAGGTATCTTTAAACTATGGGCAAAATTCAGAAAACCCACATGAAGTTTTATATTTTTGTAGATAATCTATCCAAAGAATTTGTTTGAGCGGAAAACCTATATAAACTTTTATTTTTTTGGCAAAATCAACCCATCCGTCCAAGTTCCCATCGGTCAAACCGTTAGTTGACAAAATATTCACCCAAAATAACTAAAATACCCTGCACATGAAAACGTTGTTTTTATTCTGACGTCGTTCTCTCGACCGTAGACAATTTTGTTTGCTGGTTTACGAAATTTTAAATTGTCAGAAAGCTTTCAGATATCTTTAACGAGCACTCCCTCAATCCTAAATTGGTACTTACCATTGCATCGACCGGATACAAAGGAATTTTTATGTTCTATAGTTGATCGGATTTATCTGCATGATGTAAGAAAATATCAACATGCGAGGAACGACGTTTTCGTGTGGGAGTATTTTAGTCATTTCAGAATTTTACCCTCTGCACATTTTTAAAACATAGGAATCCCTATGTGATGAACCAAGAATCCTCGTCTGCTACGGTACGGCCTATCATAGCCGTATGGAGCAATTTCTTAAACATTAGTATAAGCATCTCCAACAAGATGAACCAAGAAGCCTACTTTATTCAACATGCCCATAACACTAAAGTTATCCCAATTTAACACACAGGAATACGTGAATAGAGTCTTAAATGATGAGCATGCATGAATTACCTGTAGTTTGGTTTGTTCATCACTGCTACTGCAGATTGATTGGGTATTTCCTGTGTTGGCTCAGCTTTTTCTACAGATACATTGGGCAATGAAGCAGCATTACTTGAAGCATCAGGTGCAACTATCTGTGGCAGACTACTGGCTTCCTCTGCAAACAATACAAACAAAATAAAGGGAGGTTACAATATCCGTTCCAGAAAAGCACAATATTCACATCTAGTGTGTTGGCTGATCTGTTCACGAACTTCAATTGTGAGTACTTCAACAATAAGATACTAGGATCATCTGAATTATGTTTAAGCAGCAGTCATCACTAAAGTATGAATTCAAGTTAAGCTTCATCTGCTAACAGGAGGGAAGTGAAGAACAAAATTTGTATGCACAGGAATGGAAGCAACATAAGGATGTATGTCATATAGTTATTTTGTGTGAATTATATGAAAATAAACATATTTATCAACTGAATGCATTGAAATCTCAGTTACTTTTTCTACAAACCTGCAATTCGCTCATCACATTCTTTAATTAACTTGGTGAATCTTGAATCTCCTGCTGCAAATTTCAGACCTGCTTCAAGGGCTGCCTTCGCAGTCTGATACTCTTCAAGCTTGATGCAAGCAGTACTTCAGCAGAAAATATACAAACCATCATTTTCTTAAAGAAGTATTTACCTAGCAGATTAAAAGTAAAAGACACTGAAGAGCTAAAACACATTATTACACAACGAAATATTAGAGACAACCATCGAAATGATACCTCCACTAAGCAGCAGCTTTAATTTATAGGCTAAATTACAACTTGATACCCTCAACTATTCTACATTTTCAACTTGATACCTTCTCCCCAAACGGTCTTAACTGAGTTAGAAAATGACAAAAATACCCTTTACAAAACCCTCCCCACTCTCTCTCTCCGGCAGCCCCCAAATTTTTCTCCGGCGCCGGCAGCCGGAGAGGGGGCTGCACAGCCACAGAAGTAGTGGCCGCTGGCAGGACTGTGCGCGAGGGAGGCGTGCGGCGGAGGCGTGAGTGCGCGGCGAGAATCAGCCGCCGCCGGCAGGGCGCGCACCTGCGTCACTCGGCGGAGGCGCGAGCACGGTTGTGCGCGTGGGGGGGGGGGGGGGGGGGGGGCACCGACGGAGGCGGCTGTGCACGTGGGAGCAGCGGCGGAGGCACGAGCGAGGGGGGGGGGGGGGGGTGTTGCTGCGCACGGCGGTGGGGTGGGGTGCGTGCGTGGTGGGGCGGCGACAGCGGCGGTCGGGGAGGGGGGGTCGGGGCGGCTGAGCGCGTGGGGTGGCAGGAGCAGCCCTACGACGAAGGCGACATGGGGGTGTGGGGAGGGGAGTTGGGGGGGGCAGCAGTATGGTTGGTGGGGGTGGGGGTGATGGTGAGGGGGAGGGGTTGTTTAGGAATTATTGTTATATTTTATTTTTATTATTAGTATTTAACGTTGAAATTAACGGTTAGGGTGACGGAGGGTACAAAGTTGAAATATTAGTTGAAAGAGGGTATTAAGTTAGTGGCCGGTGTGGGGAGGGGAGTTGGGGGGGCAGCAGTATGGTTGGTGGGGGGTGGGGGTGATGGTGAGAGGGAGGGGTTGTTCAACTTTGTACCCTCCGTCACCCTAATCGTGTGTCCAGGTCTGTAGGCGAAGTAGGCGACGACACCACCGCTGCTGGCGATCTAGATGATGACACCGACGACGACATGGACGAAGTTCCTGTAGCCAATGTGGATAATAGTAAGGGAAGAATTCAGAGGAAGAAGAGTGGTAGAAAGCCGATAAAAGCTCGTTCTCTCAAATCTTTTCTTTGTGTAAATTAAATCCAAGGAGGACACAATCCCTAATTTTAGTTATTGCTTTGCAGAGTCTGCTTAGTTGTTGTAAAATTGTGGTGTTGCTTCTGTAACATTTTCATCTTTAATCTAATGTTTTCTATGAATATGTGTTCTATTTGATTTTGATTTAGTAATCTTTCCGTAATTTGTTTTTTTTTGTTTCATCTAACAATTTAATATTTTTGTTATAACGCTACAGGCTATGGTGGTGGTGGTGGAAGGAGAAACGGAGATGAAGAAGGAAAAAAGAAGAAGTTCTGGTTCGCGACGGACTTCGGGAAAGAACAATGTCGCAACATGCATTGTTCCCTTGCAAGTTATTAAAGGACCATCTATGATAACCGATTCACCCCAACGAATACTGAATTGGAGTCTTGCCGAGTCCTCGACAACTCTATCACGAAATCCATGGACAAATCTTCCTAAATATTTTTCGGGACTGATAATGAGATGTATAAACCTAACTCAGACCCCTCCTTATGTAGTGAAGTTTACCACAAGTTTTTCTGCATAAAGTCTTTCATCTTCTGTCGAGAAATCCCGTTCCCCTTCTTTTGTAGAGAATTCGGACACGAGTTCTTCTGCAGTAAGTCCATATCCTATAGTAGAATATTGTTATTTCGTAGGCTCATGCAAAGGTGTGAAAAGTTTGGCAAATCCACCTCATTAACAAGATCAATGATGTGTCAGACGTCATGCATACACGCTCTCTGTGAAACTCCTCCAGAAGAGTAATGTGAACGTTACCGAGAACCGGTCGTGTTCTGCTGGAACCTCTCCTTCCGTTGCCTCGTCGGTCTCTATGTTTTCGTTCACTACTAAGTCATCCACCTCATGGGCCTCCTTGAAGTCCACTTATGCTTCCTTTCCGGAGACTGTTAACGAAAGAAAATCCTTCCCCTCTTGTGAATACAGTCCTTTTATTCTTCTTTAAAGGCGAAAGCATATACCCCGTCTTATCCTTCACCAACCGATGTTTTGAGATGACTCTCATGTTTTTCCCTAACATCAAACTGCCATGGTATCTCAAGTAACATGTGACATACGTCTAGTCCGTCCACCATGTCACAATAGACCTCATCTCTATACACATTAATGGAGAAAGACACTTAGCACTGCTCGGTCACCACTCACCACTGCTTGGTTACCGTAAGGTTCGGCGCCTTGTCAACCCACCTAACAGAGTACTGGTCTGGGTACTTCTTTAGCGTAAATCCTGCTACTTCGACCATATGTCGGTTGATGATATTCTCATGGTTGCTACTGTCAACCACAATTCCAAATCCTTTACCTTTGACGGTACATCAGGTTCGGAAGAACCTCTTCTATTGCGAAGAAGTGTCTATTCTTGGGGGTAGGATGATCTTTCGCACAACACCAACAGCCGCTTCTTTCTCGGAATTGTCGGGGTCGCAGATGCCGTCGTCGGATCATCGTAAGTCACATGCTTTCTCTGTGGACAATGGCTCGAACGATGACTTGGCCGATTGCACTTGAAACACTTGGCAAATATATGGTTCGACATACGGATTATTGGGTCGGGTAGTCGCCTCGATAAGATGCTTCCTCGCTATCTTTTCTGATGTTGTATTCTCGTGTGCTTTATTTATGACCTTGTTCTTAGGCTGCTCCACCGCCTCCAATTGCTACTTTAATTTGCCGCTTGACTGTTATTTGTTTTTGCTCTAATCGCGCGGTCTATAAAGTTCAGTTTCTGGCCTCATTTATGCAATGAGCTCCGATCCTATCTCGAATAGTTGGTTTGAGCCCGCCCATGAAGCCAGATACATGTTTTTGTCAAGGTGGTTCCTCTTAGTAAGACACATAAATTCGCCTTTATAGTCATTGGCGCTTCTTGGACCTGTGTATACCTCTGGTACAGATGGAAAATGTGATGCTCGTAGTTATTGGGTAGAAAGCAAACCTTCAACTTCTTTTGCATCTTCCCCTAAGAGGTGATGCACCTCTTTCCTTCACTTGCGCTTATCCTAAAGCATGTCCCACCAGGTTTCTCATAACCCAGTATCGAAATACGAAGAACGAGAATATGACACTGCCAATTACTCACTACGGACTACATCAGCACCTTGACGTACGATCGCAACTGTATAAGACAAGGAGGTAATCTACAATTCAGCAGACAAGTCCTATACTTTACCAACAATCCTAAGTCTCAATCCAACAAGCAAAAAGCAATAAAGATGAGCATAGTATGCTAAGAGCAATAAGGCGTCCTAAATGCTATATCATATATGATCATGTAGCTAGTAACCAAAATGAAGTACTAGCATGAGAATCTATAATACATGATTATAATATAACTGCACTCTAGAGATAATATATAATCATGATGATTGTCGATGGAAACATAATCCTAGAATATACGAGCTAACACATGCTTGGTAGCTAAACACCCAGAAGAGCAAGTGTACTAGTACAAAATGATAATATGAGTAGGCGGAAAGAAACCCACTCATACTATCATGTCGTCGGTTTTTCACGTACGGTATATTTGTCACGTCCCGATTCCTTAAAATCGATAATCGTCACTGGACGTGATGCCGTGCAAGTCTAATTTGTACTTGTAAAAGGCGTGCTCGTGCTAATTTTGTAAGAGAGAGACTTTGACTTTGTTTTTTTTATTTTTTACTTTTTAAATGTATACTTGCATGACAATCCATTTTGAAACAATATAAAATATTTTTGAAGTAAATTTATGTTTTAAATGTTGAATATTTATTGTAGTTGGGAGTGTGTAATTATTAGTGGTTGGTAATTATGTTAGTTGGAATGTGTGTTATATAAGATAAGATATATAATTATAGGCTTGAAAATCAAACTACAATTGAAATGTAACATGAATGGTAGCCCTTCTCGCTCATCTTGCCTTGTGTAACTGAAAGGGCAAGTGGAGGGGGCTTCCAATGTCCTGACCGGGTACAACTACCACATGCCCTAGTGCTCCTCCTAGCAGTTGGTCTCCAAAGGAAAGCAAGAAGTGAAGAGAGAAGAGAATGAAGGGAGTGAAAGAAAGTGGAAATGGAAGAAAAGGAAAGAGAGGGATTATAACTGGTTTTTAGGCCATTGGATTGGTGCCACATGGCCCAATCTATGCCCCGAACCAATCAATGCCTCCAACCAATCAATGCCAAGGAAAGAAAACCAAATATCCAATATGTATTGGCACAACCAAGCCAGATTTTGACTTGGCTAGAACCTACCACACAGTATACCAGCAATATAATGTTAGCACAGATTTGGCTAAAAATGAGCTAAATCCAATGCATGGGTATGTCGTTCTATGCATGGGCCTTAGCTCGGGTTTCTGGTAGTGCAAGGGGACTCTAGGGGTCTAGGGTAGTCTGAATATGAGTTGACCAGTGTTCTAAAACTCAGCCTAGGCGGCCGTACCGGAAAGGCCCTAGGCAGCCTGCCTAGGCCCTAGGCGGGCCTAGGCGCCCCAATTTTAAAATTTCAAAAAATCAAAAAAAAAAGTAAAAATAAAAACTTACGGCGGTGGACCGGTGGTGGCCCTGGTGATGGTGGCGGTGCTGCTGCTGACGGCGGTGGTGGTCGTCGTGGTGGTGCCGTAGTGGAGGCGGTGGTGATGTGGTGGTGGTGGAGGCGGTGGTGATGTAGTGGCGGAGCAGGGGATGGGAGGGGAGGAGAGGGGAGGAGGGAGGAGAGGCGTGAGGAGAGGGTAGGGAAGGAGTGAGGAAAGGAAAAGAAGGAAAAGGAAAAGGAGGAGGAAAGCAACTGACAGGAGAGGAGGGGAGGAGGAAAGAAAAAAAAATTGAAATATACTTGTAATGCTCGAACAGTGGACCTCTCCACTACCACTTGCATTCTTAAACCCCACTAAGTTAACCAACTTCTCAAGAGCAAGTTTTGTTTATATATGACACACACACACACATATATATAGGAAAATTCTACAATACATCCACCCTTTTTGGATGTATCGATACATCCCAAATCTGGACCGTTGGATGTTCATCCAACGGTTCAGATTAAATAATGCAGGAGACATCATTTAATGCTGTTTTTGACTTTTGACCTCTTGTTAACTTGCTATAGCAGGTCATTCTTCAATGCAATTTTTTCAATAAACACCCTAAATTAACTCATATTTACTTTCTCTTTCGTCCATATAATTTAATATTTTGTACAACTACGTATATATAACAATAATTCTGTGTCGGCCGGAAAGGAAGGACACAGTGTGTCCAGGTTTGTAGGCGATGTAGACGACGATACCACCGCTGCTGGCGATCTAGATAATGACACCGACGACGACATGGACGAAGTTCCTGTAGCCAATGTGGATAATAGTAAGGGAAGAATTCAGAGGAAGAAGAGTGGTAGGAAGCCGATAAAAGCTCGTTCTCTCAAATCTCTTCTTTGTGTAAATTAAATCCAAGGAGGACACAATTCCTAATTTTAGTTATTGCTTAGCAGAGTCTGCTTAGTTGTTGTAAAATTGTGGTGTTGCTTCTGTAACATTTTCATCTTTAATCTAATGTTTTCTATGAATATATGTTATGTTTGATTTTGATTTAGTAATTTTTCCGTAATTTGTTTTTTTGTTTCATCTAACAATTTAATATTTTTGTTATAAAGCTGCAGGCCATGGTGGTGGTGGTGGAAGGAGAAACGGAGATAAAGAAGGAAATAAGAAGAAGTTCCGGTTCACGGCAGACTTCGTCGAGTCCTCCTCGAACAATGAGAAGTACCAGCGGAATTAAACCTATTATAGAGTTCCTCAAATTGTTAATAATGATAACCTTTGTACTTTTCAAACGGCTAGTAGAATCTTCCTCGAGCCCTCCTCAATGAAACGGCTATTGATTGTTTGCTAGTCTCGAAATTTATTTGTCTTTTCATTTTCCTCACTTTTTGTACTTCTCTCTTGCTATATATACAATAGTTTTTTAGTTTCATAGTACTATTATTTATTCTGAAATACATAAAATAGTTTTCTGAAATTCAATAGTTTTCTTGTTCTCAAGATGTCTACTCGTGTCATGGGAAATGTAGAAGACGTAGAAGATTGATTGCCAGCTCCAAATGAAACCTTCATTCCGCGTGTGTTGCGCAGGATTGAAGAACAACTGTCGACGATTTCAGCTCAAGTTGCATCGATCAATTCTAAGCTTGGTTCAATAGAAATTGAACAAATGAATTTATCTCGACGTTTGGAGAAGATTGAAGAATCTCCAGCTTTGAAGAAAGCATCTTCATCTGGAGTATTTAATAATGTGGAGGAGGTTTCCGTTGAATCTTCCGATGAGGAGGACGTACTGCTACAGAATCATAATAAAGCAATAGACCGAATTCTCGCATTGTGTCCTACAGAAGAAACCGACTTTAGCAGTTCTTCGATAAGAATGCGTGAAAATTTAGATCCGGTCACACCATTGAAAAATTTAACAAAAACTTCAACCTCGGAGCCTAGCAAGTGTACTAGTGGTTCTTCGAGTTATTACGACTATATTTTTGCGGATGATAGACCTGAAGAGTAAGTAATATGAGTTTTGATTTAATTCCAACAGTTTTTTCTCCTAATTTATTTGTTTCTTTTCTTAGAGAAATAATATTATCTTACAACAAAATCTATGTGTCTCGGGCTGAGATGAAGTCCTTAACTCCTTTAACGAGAATTAAAAATAGGGTATGTATAGATAGTATATTTCTTCTTAAATATTATCTATGTTTACTTCGATTCCATCGCTAGTATTTTTAATGATTTATTCAGATTGTAAGCATTGTCTCTGCTCTTCTCACCGCAGAGGAACGAAAAAGAACCTCCAATAAAGCTAATGTATGGTTTTTACCAATAAGGATAATGGTAAGTGAGCATTTTATTCTTCAATGCATGTGCATTAACAATTTTCTCATTTGTTTGTGCTTCGTAATGTATTAATTGATGTGTATGTAGAAAGCAATGTTATCTCAATTTGACAAAAAGTTTCATGAAATATGGAAAAAGTGAAAATATTTTAAGAATTACATGGGATCTTTAAGCATTTGTAACGAGGTATTAATGTATTTCTGTTTAAATATTAATCCTAATTTTTTGAAAATTTACTAATTTGTTTTACCTAATTAATCCTGATTCAGATATACATACCCATTCATTTGGACGGACAATATACTCTTACAAGAGTTCTGGTTAAAATAAGGACTGTTGAAATTTGGGACTCACTTGCATCTAAAGATGATCCGATTCAAAACAAATCAGTCATAAAAGAAATAATAAGCTCATATTCATCAATTTTTATAAATTGCGTACAAGATCCGCGGTATACTAATACATATTGTATTCTGGTAATTGTAGATTTCAAATTTGGATCTCTTTTCCGAAGAAGAGATTTTGAAGTTGAGAGATGCTAGGTTCAGCTTTCTACTTTTGCAATAAAATGTCGTCCTTATGTTCCCCGCCAAGGCAATTTAGTTGATTGTGGAATTTTTGTAATTGCATTCATGAAAGACCGATGTAGTCTAGACTATGGTTCTCTCAATGTAAGTCCGAAAATATGTCGTCAAAAACTTACACTTTTTAGAGAAATATTTTTGATGTTATGTTTGTTATATGCAGTTTGATGCGGGAATTGAAAGACGCAAAGCTGCTGAATGGATTACAACTTCAGAGCACAATGAAGTACCATCCAAGTTGCGTATATAATATAATTAAGCAGAAATGAGTCCAAACTGAAATGATTGAATATGGAAGACGATAATTTTTTTCTTCTTTTATATCTAATGTATTATGTTCATTTGTTTTGTTGAGTTTTAATATTCTTAAAATGTGGGATAAAAATGATATCAAAATGTTCATTTGTTTCATAATCTTGCAGCCATATAATCCTAAAATTTGGGAAATTTATGAAATAACCAAAAATTGCAAAAGTTTTATGTAAAACCCACCGCAAAATAACGTTTCATCGGGTGCCCAGAATTAACAAAAAATATATAAAAACGGTTTCGATTCTTTTTGCCCTTCCATTGAATGACCTTTTTGCCCTTTTGATTAATTCAAAACACCCCCGAACCCTATTATTACAAAAAAAAACGGTTTCGATTCTTCCTCTTCTTCCATACGACACTCTGTTCTCAAACCTAGGTCATTATCCTCCAAAATCTTCAAACTTTCCTCCCCATTCGCAATCTTCACACCATATCGTCATCAGAGGCAGAATTATCACCGGCAGCATCACAAAATAGAGAAGATGCACCAGTTGCAGAAAATCCAAAAGGGAAAGACGGAGAACGGAAACCCTATTCTAAGATAGTTGCACAGAAGAAAAAGGGAAAAGATGCTAAGCAAAAAGAAGTGAAAGAAGAAGTGCAAACAGAAGGTATAACTTTGAGTTTATGTTCGCAAATTCTGTATATATTACACGGAGAATAACATTCTCCGTCTTAAAACGCATTTGAATGTTCATTCTCCCTGTCAAATTACACTGGGAATGCCATTCTCCGTGTAATTTAAATCAATAATATCATTCTCCGTTTAATTTAACGGAGAATAGCATTCTCAGTGTTAAAACACATGAAAATGCTATTCTCCGTGTTAATTTAAACGGAGAATGCTATTCTCCGTGTAATTTGAAACGGAGAATTCTATTCTCCATGTTAAATTAAACGGAGTATAGCATTATAAGAGTTAAAAAGAAAGAGAATGTTATCCTCCGTGTTTTTATAAACGGAGAATAGCATTCTCCGTTTTTAATTACACGGAGAATAGCATTTCCAGTGTTAAAACGATTGAGGATTCTATTCTCCGTTTAATTTGGAACGGAGAATGACATTCTCCGTGTAATTTGAAACGGAGAATAACATTCTCAGTGTTAAAACACATTAGAATGTTCATTCTCCGTTTTAATTTAAACGGAGAATGACATTCTCCGTGTTATTTGAAATGGAGAATGTTATTCTCCGTGTTGAATTACACGGAGAAGGCCATTCCCAGTATTAAAACGATTGAGAATGCTATTCTCCGTTTAATTTGAAACGGGAGAATGACATTCTCCGTGTTAAATTACACGGAGAATGTCATTCCCAGTGTTAAAACCCATAAGAATGGCCATTCTCCGTGTTAATTAACACGGAGAATAATCATTCTCCGTGTCAATTTGACGGGGAATAGCTATTCTCTTTTTATATCGACGAAGAACAGTTGACAGAAACCTAATTTTTTATTTTTTTGTTTTGTAGAAAAAAAATCTGTCAGGAATAAGGAATCAAGACTTTTCTGTTCCACTTTCAAGCCAATGCTAAATCTTATGGAGGTGGTCAATATAGATGTTGGCCGTTTACCTGAGCCAGTTATTGATTCCTTGAAGAATACCGGTTCCTGAAATTTTGTCGAGATTTTCTACCAAAAAAGAGAGCACGTCTCCAAATTGGCCAAGGTAACCGAAGGGCTTGAGAATTTAATTACAAGTTACACAGAAGAAGAAGATGGCGTCAGGTGCTTTGAATTGAGCACCACTGTTAAAATCGAGCCAAGCGTCGACGATATGGCAGTAATCTTCGGTCTACCGCTGAACGAAGAAAGCGATAATGATATTATTTACAGAAAATTGATAATGGAAAAACAACAGCAGCCCACACCATCAGCATCATTGAGCCTGTGTAGAGATCACTTTACAAGATTGCTGGCTAATTCTAATGGCAAAAACTCAGAAGTTACGAATAAGGAAGTGAGAGAGAAGTTCTTTAAATTATTACAACGGCTTCGTGGCCGAGATAACGCTGTTAATCTAGATGATTTGGCCAAGCTAATAATCTTCCACTTGTGTCAAACAGTATTCTTCACAAAGTCTGACGGTTCAAATTTTCCGTACAGATTCTTAGCCCTGGTAGACAGTGTGGACGTCATCAACAGTATATGTTGGCCAAGGTTAATCCTGGCATATGTAATGGATAGCATAAAGAGGACTAGAAGCAAAACTGAAGGGGGGATTACTCAATGGCTTACTCCAAATTGGAAGGTTGCACAATATACTTCCTCTATTGGTTTGCAGAACATAGTACATTTGTGAAAAGGAAGTTCGACCTAATTCCTGATTACCCAAGATTTTTCATATTGAATGGGTACGAAATTTCAAACTTCCTCAAGACTGAATATCACAACAACTTGAGATCGAAGATGATATTCGAAGATCTGGTTATACCTGTTGGGGAAGAATAAGGGCACAAAGAAAATGAGCCACCTATACAAGAAGTTGAAAAAGAGGGAGAGGAAGAACACCAACAAGCAGGTGGGAATAATTTTGATGAACAACAGATATCACAGCATGATAAAATATGTGCTGTGATGGACGACTCAGCACAGGAATTGGAGGATTTGAGAAGACATCATTCTGATATTCTTGCGCAGAATGAAGAACTCAAAGAAAAGTTAAAAGATATAGAGGCATAAGGAGCGCAGTTACGTGCAGCCAACCTTGAGAACGAGAAACTCAAAGAAAAGCTGAAAGAGCTCGAGGCACAAGAAGCGCAACAACGTGCAGTCAACGTTGTGGTGGAGAGCTCTGTGCATGAACTGGAGGATTTAAGAAAGCAGAATTCTGTTCTTATTGCTGATAATGCACAGCTCATCGAAAATGTTAAAAAGCTACATGCACAAGGTAAAATCTTTTATATTTCAAATTTCTGATTTGTAATCTTACAGGAGAATGGCCATTCTCCGTGTATAATAACACGGAGAATGGCATTCTCCGTGTTATTTGAAACGGTAATTGCTATTCTCTATCATTTTGATACTCGGTAGGTTATTCTCCGTGTAATTCCAAACGGAGAATGCTATTCTCCGTGTTATATTACACGGAGAATGTAATTCTCCGTGTTAGATTCACATGATACATTTCATTGTTGTTTGTTTTATTTCAGTGCAAATAACCGAGCAGCTCAGAGAAACAAATAAAAGGCTCGTTAATGAGAAAATGGACCTTCAAAATAAAGTTGAATCGATGAATATTGAAGCTATTGAAAAGGATACGAAAATAGCTAATTTTCAAGCCATTGTTGTAGCATTGCAGCATGAGGAGACTCAAGCAGCTGCTGAACTTGCTGCTCGAAAAGAAGCCAAAAGAAGAGGAGGATCAGGGGAAAGAGGTTGAGGAAACCATCAGCGACATTAGCCGATGAATATGTTACTCCTTTGGAAAATAATACAGTTAGAGAGGCTAATAAAAAGCGGAAGATAAATGCCGCTCAGAAATCCGGAGAAGACGCCAAAATGGCTGAATTAAAGAGGAAGGGTGTTATACTAAGGGAATGCGATGAACTCTTACTTTGGAAAGATGCGGATGAAGAGCTGAAGAAGCATTATATCGACATCGTAATTCCCAAAAAGAAGAGTCCAAAGTATGTATTATGAACTCGACCAATCTCCGTCCAATTCATAATGGAGAACAATCATTCTCCGTGTCAGTTGGACGACGAATTACCATTTTCCGTGTCAGTTGGACTGTGAATTACCATTCTCCGCGTCAGTTGGACGGCGAACTACCATTCTTCGTGTCAGTTGAACGGCGAATAACCCTTTTTTTTCTAAACTAAATTTATGTGCAGTGATATTGTATACTTATTTTTGCTGGAAAAAGGGTGAAAATGAAGTTGCAATCCAGTTGTCGGCAATATACCTGCAAAACATACTCAACTATGAAGATATGGAGGCTGGCATACTGAACCTAATAATAAGAAAGCTGAGAGAAATTCAAGGCAATGCAATAAGGTATGCCCCGTCAAGTTCAAAGGACGTACAACATAAGTGGTCTGCATTCTTGATGCCCCACACATTGGTAAAAATCCAAACAGAAAAATCCATATTCATGTGTACACCGATGAAAAATAACATAAAAAAATTACTCATGATATTGTATTTTGTTTTTGGGAAACAGAACATCGTTAAACGTGATATTGAACCAGAAGCAAAAGCCGACGCCCTTGAAACTTTCAAAACAGATGTAGAAGACTTCGTCATTGGTTTAGAGGACAACATAGAGTTGCTATTCATCCCACTCTTTCATGTATCCATCAAATACTATACGCTGCTCACATTCAACTTTATCTCCTACGACTGGACACACTACAACTCCTTGAGACAAACCACGTACGAAAAGGGCAATGTGGATGCAGAATTAATGAAGAAGACCTTGGAGCCTATCGTAAGGAGAAAAGTTAATATTATGAGGGAGAGATGCCCGGCGAAGATGGAGTATGAGAGCATAAAGCTGAATTGTTCTCCACGATGCCCACAACAACATGCACCCAACTGCCTCTTGTACACGGCGTATTATATGATGAGCTTGATGAGTACTCCCTTCGAAATACCGGGAGGAAATGACGATAACACTCACCAGAAGATTACAATAACAAGGTTGGGATGGGCTAAGAAGTTGCTTTCAAGCGAATATGTAACACTACCAGCGTAGCAATGACATTGTAAAACAACAATGTAATTATGTAATTGGGGAAGGAACTTCTGTCTTTTATAACGTCTAGTATGTTGTCTTTTATAATAAAATCACTTTTGAATTACATTTACATTGTCAAAACCACGAAAAGTTTGACTTTTATTTACATTGAAAGTCTGAAGTACTACATAAAATCCTACTACCAAGAAAAAGTTGAATGTGAGCAGCGTACGGGCATCGTCAGAGTAAATCACTTCATCGTGCATCGTCAGAGCAAAGGAACTCCTTAAGACAAAGGAATTCCTTAAGGCAAATCACTTCATCGTGCATCGTCAGAACAAAGGAATTCCTTGAGACAAAGAAATTCCTTGAGAGCAAAGAAATTCCTCGAGGCAAATCACTTTATCGTGCATCGCCAGAGCAATGGAACTCCTTGAGGCAAAGGAATTCCTTGAGGCAAATCACTTCATCGTGCATCGTCAGAACAATGGAACTCCTTAAGGCAAAGGAATTCCTTGAGGCAAAGGAACTCCTTGAGGCAAAGAAATTCCTTAAGGCAAAGGAATTTCTTTAGACAAATCACTTCATCGTGCATCGTCAGAGCAAAGGAACTCCTTAAGGCAAATCACTTCACCGTGCATCGTCAGAGCAAAGGAACTCCCTGAGGCAAAGGAGTTCCTGTGGCTCTTCCAGCATAACAAAAACTGGGCCGCGGCGATCCCGGACCCAGTAACCAGCATCATGGTACACGGTCGATGAAGTGCACGAACACGAAAACTCGGCACATCTCAGTCTTCTATTGAAGTGCACGAACACGGAACACCGTGCATCGTAAGAGCAAATCACTTCATCGGCAACGTGCAAAGGAATTCCTTGAGACAAAGGAACTCGTTGAGGCAATGGAATTCCGTGAGGCGGAACACCGTGCATAGTCAGAGCGAATCAACGTACGGGCGCTTCGACAGAGTGTGGATTGGCAATCAACCCAAACCCTGGGGCTCTAACCAACATCATGGCACACAGTCGATGAAGTGCACGAACACGGACAGTCCACTAGGCACATCTCAGTCTTTTGAAGGACTTCACCACCAAAGCTTCTTCGAACAAGTAGATCGACAAACAACAGGAAAGCGTCTTGTCAAGGCGGGAGATCGGTAGAGTCCATCTACACAAGAAAAGTTAAGTGAGACGAGAACAAACACTCCCTACACTACTGCCATTTATAGGCAAGGACAACTCGAACTCATGCGCCAAGTGGCAGTTATATCGAATTCAATTCAATTAATTTACATTAATACCAATGCATCTGTCCCTTCTAAGTAAAGCTAAGTAAGACGAGAACAAACTCTCCTAACTACTGCCATTTATATGTCATTAATACCAATGAATCTGCCTCTTCGAATTCTGCCAAGTCAACACCATTCTCCGTGTACTGATGCGCCTAATTGACGAATAATTGTAAAAAAAAGTTGAAAAAGTTGTCTGGGAAGTTGAATAAAAAGAAGTGAAAAAGAAGTGAAAAAAAAGAAGTGAAAAAGAAGTGAAAAGGTTGAAAAAGTTGTCCAACCCTATTGTGAGCATCAACCCCTTCAAAATGACTTTTATATATAAAAAAAAGAAGTGAAAAAGTTGTCTGGGAAGTTGAATAAAAAGTAATTTTATATATATAAAAAAGAAGTGAAAAAGTTGTCTGGGAAGTTGAATAAAAAGTAATTTTATTATCTTAATTTTATTATCTTCTCAAACTTTTGCATTGGAGAACATATTTTTATCTCATTGTCTTGTGTGAATGACATATTGCCACATAGGAAAGACATTGTCTTAAGTCGACGTTTCATTTTATTCCATTTGCTCTTTGTCGCTATTTCGCTTCCGTACTTTACAATTACGAAAAACGTGATCCGATTTTTTATAAACTCTACAAATTCTAGGCTTCGGGATAGTCTGACTTACTTTAGACTGGCTTGATTTCCCTTAAGAATGCCTTCTTTTTGTTGCTACCAGATTTGACTTTTTAAAAGATTCATGCACTCTATGAACTGCATCAGCTACCATTTGTTCTTCTTTACCAATATCGGTTACCATTTTTTTCAACTCCATCAGAACAGATGACATCAACTCTGTTCCCTTCTCTTGAATTTTGCTTGATTTTTTACAATAATACGTAAACAGATTAACTTGTTCATTAATACCACCATACCTTCTGCTCTCAATATTGTCTAGGTGGATGAATCTTCTTTCTGCGCCAGGTCCGAAGAGATAACTCTCTTTGCAATCCTTAAGCCAACGAATTTTTATCAAGTTCTTTGAAATATCTCCAATTTGCAATATCTTCATTGCTGAAAAAATATACTTACAAGGAATCCCCTTGGTCTCCATCCACAAACAGTCACATTTTATGATGTTGTCGGCCCAATTAAATGTAACCTTCTGGTTGACACTGTTTGGCGACATATACTTTTGGATAGTGCAAACTTCTGCCTCTCTTACGATGTAAAGGTGGAGAACAGTATAAGTATCAGAACGTGTGATTTTCTTCCTTACCTCTATAAACACCGTTTTATTGTAAATTGCGGCAAATTTATCTTCTATTTCGGCCATAATAGTTTGCTTCACAGCTGGTGTTGAGAGTTTATCAGTGACATGCTTACTTATCTGGCCGTAACGTAAGACCGCCAAACCGTGGTCACAATTTTAAAGGGTCTTCCATAGTGGCAGCTTCTCATTCAAAAATCTTTTCAGAAATGTGTTCATATATTCACATCTATTTGTTGCAGTAGAACCACCAAAATAATTTCCACGTAGGAATGTGTCCGCCTATCGCTCCATCGTTCTGTACAATGCAGTGGTCCACTCATTGTTCTCTACATTATAATCCCTTAGCATCTGCTGCCAACGGTTTTAAATTCTTCGACTGAATAGTACCTGTTTAGAAAACATTGACAGTAACTAAAGTTGTAATATTGTAACAACAACATAATTCAAAGTAAAGTAGCAAGTGTGCGATGTATCTTTTAATCAGAAGACTCAATTTATTCGCAAAACCCTCTCGGTGTACATGTTTGGCTGCATTGTTTAGGATATGCCATGAGCACGTTCGATGAACTACGCTGGGCATTAAATCCTCAATTGTTTTATTCATGGATCTGCAACCATCCGTGAGAACTGTCACTGGTAATTTGACATTCATACACTGTTGAAATTTTTCTAAAACCCAAGAATATGTCTCTGCAGTCTCATTATGGATCATTGCAAACCCAAACACACAAGTTATTGCATGATTGTTTGTACCCACTAGAACCACCAACGACATTTGACATCTATTTGTTTTATATGTAGAATCAAATGCTAGTGAATCTCCAAATAATTCGTAATCGAATCGACATGCACCGTCAGCCCAAAAGAGATGGGTCAATCTGGAATCTTCGTCTACCTTATACGCGTAGAAGAAATTTGTGTCAATGCCCTCCTTAAATTGAAGAAATGTAAGTGTTGTCGTAACATTAACATCGTTTAGTGCTCTACTATCTTTAGCTAAAGCGTTTTATAAAATAAAATAAAAATCGTCCATTCAACCTTATCTCAGCCACCTTCCTAGTGGACAAATAAATTTCGTATATCTCTAATCTCCATCCCAGATTGCTTCATAAGCTTAGCTTGTTCCAACTCTGCGGGTGATATCTTACGATGGGATCTCAAAAAAATTGTTTCATAATCATTCGCCAGGCTATGGTTATGATGTACGTAAAAAATTTTGACGACCCACAGCTTTGTAGAATTGGTGTACCCAATACGAAAAATTGTTTTACAACCACTTCTACTTTCACTTCTTGACTCACGAACCCTGTTAGGAGCTTCATCGTATTTCTTCTCTCTGAATCCCGCATTCGAACAACACCAACTACGGACCATCACCATCCCAGATTTGTTTTTCTTTACTTCGTTCTTTTTAATACTGAAACCAAATGCTTTTGAATATATCCGACAAAATATCTCAGCTTCTTCAATAGAGTTGAACTGTAAGCCAACAATATCTTCATGTAAAAGTTCTGTTGGAGCTTTGTTAATGTTGGTAGACTGCAATATTTTTTTATCGTCGCTGCATCGAAATCCAATGGAGATTCACCATCATCCCTAAGAATAGAATAAAACAAAATAAGTATGAGAAATAAATGTAAAAATATAATGCATTTCCTAAATCCATTAGAAATGATGATGCGAAATAACATTTCGTTGTTTGCGTTGATGTCGTTGTCATCGTTATGATGCATTCTTCCGTTGTTTTCTTCATCTTGTTCTTTGTTGTCTCCTAAGTTAACAGCTTCCAAACTTTGCTCATCATCCAAATCATCTGACACTGCTCTTGAAACGAAGCTTTCTTCATCAACTAATTCTTCCACACGACGATCAGTTTCTCCATGTGACGTCGCCATTGAAGAAAATAGTGTTAGAAACCAACAGAAGAAACGAAGGACAAGAAATAATACAAAAAGAAAGAATAATGCTATTCGTACCTCCAAATTGTCCCTATAATATATATCCTTTCTTATGTGGCATCTGATGTGGCATGTTAAATAATATTATGTATAATCTGACATGACCAATGACATGGCAAATTTTAACCTAAAAAGTTTATCCAATTTTGTCCATATTAATTTAACGTTAATATTAATGTTAATTTAATGTTATTATTAATTAATGTTAATATTAATATTAATATTAATGTTAACGTTAATGTTAATATTAATATTATTGTTAATGTTAATGATAATATTAATTTTAATGTTAATATTAATGTTAACATCAATTTTAATTTTAATGTTAATTTTTATTTTTATTTTTATTTTTAAAAAAATTTGCCACGTCAACTGCCACGTAAGGAGGGACAGTTTGAAGGTACAATTTGGAGGTACAAATAGCATTATTCAGAAAGAAACAACTTCCAACAAGGCAACAACACAACCTTTTCGTCTTCCTTGTATCTCCGCCACGTGGCACTTTTGTTGGCTCATGAAAATGCTCGAGTGATTCTAGAAGCATAATTTTAAGGAAACAACTTCCAACAACATAACTTTCTCATCTTTTGGGTACATGTATTATTAAATTGTGTAATTAATAACGCATGAGAAAGCATGCAGCAGCATTCTCCACGTGGCCCTCTTCTTAGTGAACACAATCTGTGAGAGAGAACCCGAGAGAGAGAGAGCGGGAGATGGGATAAAGAGAGGATCGAGCTCGCCTATATTTTAAACTTAAAATTCAATTTTTGATTTTCATTACTAATAACTAGTTCGCACGTACGAGTTTAGGCGAACACTAACCGATCCCGAGCAACGTGACATCAGTTAGGTTTCTAATACCGTGGCATTCATGTTAATTTAAAATTTGCAATATTATTGAAACTAATATTAATACTAAAATTTAAAATAGTTTTTGATTTAACATTTACTTCAAACTAGTTAAAGTTAAAATTGTATTCTTTTTTATTTAAAATGTACAATATTATTGGAACTACAATTAATATTACATTCGCATGTCCAGTAGTTTAAGTCGTATTTCACTGCTTGTTGTTTTAGTCTATGCACCCAAAGAACTTGATTGTTCAAGTCGAACGCGTGCACAGCACGTTCCCTCGATGCAAGGATTGACATAGCCCTTGCTTGTCAAGTCGTTACACGAACACGTTAGAAAAGAGTTTTGTTGGGTTATCGAAGTCATAGCAAGCACCGTCTCATGTTATCTGCGGTTGTCAAATCACTTAGTCCCACAATTGTCACGTCCCGATTCCGTCGAATCGATAGTAGTCCCCTGGGCGTGATATCGTGTGAACCTAATTTGCGATCGCACAAGACATAGTCATAAGGTAATCTGAGACACGAGATCTAAGAGAATAAGCAGACAAATTGAATCACACATTAAGTAAAGGAAACTCTGAGATAGTCGTTCCATACATTGCTCACATCCCTCAATATAAAATAAAGTACTCCAGTGACCTGGAATGGAGGGACACTGAGCCATCTTCCTTGGACAATTGAGAGTCTTCAAAAAAGAAGTTACGGGACAAGTCTTCGACGCACGGCCGAAGCTTCAAAATCACGAGCGTCGCCGAGCTAGTTGGCGCGTCCTTCCTGATTCGCGGGACCTGCAAGAGCGAGGATCAGTACGATCACATGTACTGGCGAATGACTAATTAAAATCAAAGGTCTGCATTTAATTCAAGCAGTTTTATAAACATGTTAGCTAGCTATTATGTGATCTTTCTAACCATTCTGATCAATTAGCATGTCAACATGTTTCGAGACAAGCATATAAATTTGTAAGCATTAAGCAGCTATCATATTTATCACGTGTCACGTGCATTTGTTAAGCAGTGAAAGGGTGTGAAGGCCACTGGCAATGTCAAGCCATCATGGACTATAGCTGGATTAGACGGCGACCCTTATGCAGCGGGTAAGGCTGTCGCTTGCTATACTCGTTCCTCCCGGGCCGAATCGGTCCCTTGGCCTATGCAACCGTTCGAGAAAACTACACCTTGTCGACATGTTGTCCAATGACTGTTTTGCAGAATCTTGAAATATGCTCTCTTTTCTAGAACCTTATCATTTCTCTTTTATGTGCGAAACTTAGCCTTTGTTTTGAACTTAGTCGATTTACTTACTTAGCCATATCGTTGCATTAAACGGTAATCGATTAATTCATTGTCTTGCATAGGCTAAGTAGAATTGCATGAGGAAACATGTTTTCTATTTTCAATACCGGCAGTTTGATAGCAAGTGTTTCGTGAAGAATCGTGCCACAATTTTCTTTGATTCTACACTATTATGACAATCATTCATTTACTTCACATATTGATTTTGAAATAGAGGGACGAGACGAAGGAGGTCAGCCACTCGCCTTAGACTTGCTTCAAGCGAGCGACTGGTTGGCTGCGCTGACGTCGCCTACGCGATCACCTACAATCATATTCATCCCGTGTCACGTGCATTTGTAAGCATTGAAAGGATGTGAAGGCCACTGGCAATGTCAAGTCATCACGAACTATAGCTGGGTTAGACGGCGACCCTTTTGCGGCGGGTAGCGAGCCCTGTGCGAAAGTTCCCGAATAACCCACGCCGATGTAAGGCTGGCGCTTGCTATACTCGTTCCTCCCGGGCTGAATCGGTCCCTTGGCCTAGGCAACCGTTCTTGGAAACTACACCTTGTCGACATGTTGTCCAAAGACCGTTTTGCAGAGTCTTGAAATATGCTATCTTTTTTCTAGAACCTTATCATTTCTCTTTTATGTGCGAAACTTAGCCTTTGCCTTTGTTTTGAACTTAGTCGATTTACTCACTTAGTCATATCGTTGCGTTAAACGTTAATCGATTTATTCATTGTCTTGCATAGGCTAAGTAGAATTGCATGAGGAAGCATGTTTTCCATTTTCAATACCGACAGTTTGATAGCAAGTGTTTCGTGAAGAATCGTACCACGATTTTTTTTGATTCTACACTATTATGACGAGCATTCATTTACTTCGCATATTAATTTTGAAGTAGAGGAACGACGCGAATGAGGTCAGCCACTCGCCTTAGATTTGCTTCAAGCGAACGACTGGTTGGCTGCGCTGACGTCGCCTACACGATCACCTGCAATCGCATAAACAACAGATTACAACGCTCTGTAATTCAAGGAATTTCATTATGAATGCGAAGCTCGAACACGCAAGTCACGAAAATCCATCGGAAACATTCACGAAAAACGCATTCACGAAAACAAAAGCCAAATCAAGTGCGGCATTAATATCAGAGCAACGGGAGGTCTCTCCCGACTCAGCCGCAGAGCCAATCCTTGAGGCGAAACCCCCTGAATATGGGACTTGGTTCCAAAGAAACCATTCCATAACGTGGAATGGATCTTAATTCAACCGTTCCTGTTCGATCGACTCGGTCGATTCCGACCTATCGGTCCCGACCAAATCGGTAGCGACATTGTTCCTTTCTCGCGCACCCCATGGACAGAAACGGAAGACGATGTAAGGACGGGGCACTACAACGATCTCAAAGCTCGTTATATAAAGTATGACTTGGGCGATGGAAACACTGTAAACATGTCGGGACTGTAGGTCAGCGGCAGGTTTGGACGTGTGAAGATGGGCGATGGAAACACTGCGCCATGTACCAAGTTTGCGCTACAACTTGGTTTCGGTAGGGAGGCTAGCAGATGATGGTCGTCGCAGTCTGTTTGGGAACAAAGATTGGATGCTTGCGAAGGGTTCCCAACAGTTGACTCATCGAAATCAATGGGGACTCCTATGGCAACAACGACAAAACTTAATAATGATGAAGACGGTATCTCGGCCGACATTCGTAAGTATCGAGATATGGTCGGGAGCGTACTCTATTTAACTGCTAGCCGACTCGATATTATGTTTAGTGTTTGTATTTGTGCACGATACCAAGCAAACCGATATTATGTTTAGTGTTTGTACTTGCACTTCCATTAAATGTGATAATACTAGCTTTATAAATCTCATGATAAATCCGATTTGTCACTCATGCACGAAATACATAGAGATTAGACACCATTTTTTTCGTGACCATCAACATCGATAATACTAGCTCTATAAATCTCACTTCCATTATTGAAACTAAAATTAATACTAAAATTTAAATTAGTTTTTTATTTAACATTTAAACTTAGATTTAAAAGTAGTTAAAGTTAAAATTACATTCTTTTTATTTACAATCTACAATATTATTGAAACTAGCATTAATATTAAATCTACAGTGGCATTTCTGATAATTTAAAATTTACAAAATAATTAAAATTAATATTAATACAGCGGCACTACCATTATTTCCAAATAGTCTTTTCCTTATTCGGTCACACCCCTCCACGAGCGGGTTACGCTCCCGAAACGAGCGGGTTAAATAGCCTTTTCCAAAGAAAAGAACCCATCCGACTAGAGAGAAACAAAGGAGAGAAGAAGAAGAACAGTCGCAATGGAGAGGAGCAAGAGCAAGATCAACTGCAGCGGATGGACCGTCATCCGTACGGAGATTCTCTAGATGATACTGGTACTGTCGGGGATGCCGGCAGACGAGGTAATGTGCAACGTGGCCCCAGTTTGTCGTTCGTGGTGGAAGGCGCTAAACGTTCCCTTAGACTACTGGTCCAACGCCGACTTGGTACAGTGGTGGCGGAGGACCCAGCAAACCGCTAAGATTAGTTTGACCGTAAAGAAGCTCGTGGCTCGCAGAGGAGGATATCTACTGTCCTTCTCCGCGTACATGCTCGACGAAGCAGCCTTCCCTTTTGCATGTTTAAGGCCTGTGCAAAATTTTATTTAGTCTTATTCTAATACTTTATTTTTTCTATTAGAAAATTTTACGTATACTTTGTTAATTTCTATTGATGTTTTCCCATTTTTATAATACAGTGGAAAATTTCTAAGGGTGCTGCGCATTCCGAAGTGCGACGTGAGTGATGAAACTTTCGTGAGACACTTAGAATTTCTCCCGGTGCTGGAAGAACTCGACATTAGCTACTGCCTCTATATCACGTCGACTGAAATATTTTCCACCGGGAAATATTGCCACCGTCTGGTTAAGCTGAGGAGGAACATGCCCCCCCCAGATTTCATACTCAGGAACAAATTCGTGCTGAACACGTCGAACGAGACGGAGGGAAAGGCTGTGGCTGATTCGATGCCGCGTCTCGAGCACCTAGAGATGGGATTAGGCATGTTCAATGGAGACACGCTGCAATCTATTATATGCAACTGCAACGGTATTCGCGTGCTCGACATACGTGGGTGCTTCAACGTTCACTTCGACGACGACCTCAGGAAAATTTTTGATTTAATACAGACGTTTAAACGACCCTTTGATGATGTAATCCCAGGGGAACCTGGATACGAATTGTATAGTGATTTAGATCTCATCAATCATTGAATGGTTCTTCTGACATTAGCATGCATGCATGCATTTCTTTCTATTTTTCACTATTCTACATATACGTACTTTGTACGTATTTTAATTATAATATTAGAAAGTCAGTTGTCATTTTTTCGTCTTTTTTAGGTTACTATTTATATGTCACGAGATTCGAAGTACAATTTTTTTTAATTTTTTTTCTATTGAGAATAATAACCTTTAGAAAATGGTAATGACATAAAAATTTATTACCATTGGAACATAATGTTATATGGAAAAATGAAACTTGTATACAAACTTTATTCCTTTAACTCTTAAACATAAATAACATGCAAGTTGACATAATAACATCATGCTTATAAATACTCAAGGGTATTTTAGGAATTCAAAAGTTTTACCACCAAGTTTTCTTATTATATAGTAGAATAGATATAAAAACGTATAATATGAATTTTATCCAATTATAGTTAAATACGCTTCTAACTCATTTGGTTAAGGTGCAAAGTATTTTTTTTAGTTCAATTCTCCATTTTGACAAAATTTTACTTTTTTCAACAATTTTTTACATGATAAATTTTTGTAAAATAAAATGGATTGTGATATAATGACGCCTAAGACGGCTCACTTTTGAGCCATTTTGAAACCTCATTATATAGTGGAAGATATGATATCAGTATCTTAACATTAATACATCTCAGTGTAATAATATCTAAGAGATTTCGACATTTCTCAACACAGATTTTACCTTCTTGAAGATAATTTTGGCGGTGCAAATTCTACTTATATTAGTGGGTATCAAACAGCACAACCAACTAAGCTTCGAATAAGAAGAGTCACTGGAGGTCATTAAATATCACTAACTTCTAATAAGGAATAAAAAAATTGAATATCCCCAACTTCCAATAAGAATAAGAAGAGTCGGTTAGGAACGTGTATATACATAGGGGTTCCCATTCATTTGAGTAGGTTGCACATTTAACATGGCTCCAAAAAGATCATCTGGTTGGGAACCATGGCCAGAGTCTTCTTCCAGTCGTCGTCGAGCCTCTCCGCATAGAGCACCCTCTACGCCGCCTCCGGCCCATGACTGGCTGGCAGAGGCTACGGACTTCCTGACCTCCTGCGGGTTGTCACTGGAGGTCATCGCTCGACCTCTTCCTCCGGCGCCCAACTTTGACCTGTTGCCGATCACTCTGGAGGAACGGAATTCTCTGGAGAAGAGGGAAGGGTTTCGCCATCTGTACCATAGGGCGAGTTTGCGCATCCTGCAGGACTTTGCGGAGATCCTCCGCAAGGCTAGTGAGGGGTAGAACTCTTATTTTTCTGTTTTTTTAGTTTTTTACAGTTTTTTTCCTCTTGTATCATTCGCCGGAGAATGTTCCGACGACGAATCTGGGATTTAATGCAATATAATATTTTATTAACTCAATTTGGTTTCGGCTACAAGCGACTAATTATTTTATCTATTTTTCAATTAACAAATCTTGTTACGTCAAATCCATATATCAACGACGATATCCCCATCAATGACTTGTTACGTCATGGAATTAATTATACTGTCAGCGTCAATCATGCCGTCAAATCCATCTTAAATATGGTTACAAAGTAAACTAGAGGACAACTTTGAGTGTTTCAATTTTCATCTTTTCAAGTACATAGTCTTGTTACCAAGTCGTCAAACGCGTAAAATTCGGGATGGCAAAAATACGAGTATAGAACGGCTCAATGCAAAAAAATACGTACAAAAATTTAATCACATTTTTCAAATATTTGATTAAATTTTTGAACGTATTTTTTTTACATTGAGCCGTTCTATACTCGTATTTTTGCCACCCCAAATTTTTCACGTTTGACGACTTGGTAACAAGACTATGTACTTGAAAAGAGTAAAATTAAAACACTCAAAGTTGTCCTCTAGTCTACTTTGTAATCATATTTAAGATGAATTTGACGGCAAGATTGACGATGGCAGCATAATCAATTCTATGACGTAACAAGTCATTGATGGAGATATCGTCGCTGATATATGGATTTGACGTAACAAGATTTGTTAACTGAAAAATAGATAAAATAGTTAGTCGTTTGTAGCCGAAACCAAATTGAGTAAACAAAATATTATATTGCATTAAATTCCAGATTCGTCGCCGGAACATTCTCCGGCGAAGGATACAAGAGGAAAAAAAACTGTAAAAAACTCAAAAGAACAGAAAAATAAGAGGTCTACCTCTCACTAGCCTCGCGGAGGATCTCCGCAAAATCCTGCAGGGTGCGCACACCTGCCATATGGCACAGGCGGCAAAATCCTTCCCTCTTCTCCAGCGAATCCCGTTCCTCCGGAGTGATCGGCAACAGGTCAAAGCTGGGCGCCGGATGAAGAGGTCGAGCGATGACCTCCAGTGACAACCCGCAGGAGGTCAAGAAATCCGCAGCCTCTGCCAGCCAGTCATAGGCCGGAGGCGGCGCAGAGGGTGCTCCATGCGGAGAGGCTCGACGACGACTGGAAGAAGACTCTGACCATGGTTCCCAACCAGATGATCTTTTTGGAACCATGTTAAATGTGCAACCTACTCAAATGAATGGGGACCCCTATGTATTATATACGCGTTCCTAACCGACTCTTCTTATTCTTTATTGGAAGTTGGGGATATTCAATTTCTTATTCTTTATTGGAAGTTGGGGATATTCAATGACCTCCAGTGACTCTTCTTATTCCAAGCTTAGTTGGTTGTGCTGTTTGGCTTTTACATGGAAGGCCTAGGTTCGAGTCTGGTGTGTGAGTTATGTAGAATTTTTCTATTGTTAACATTTTTTGGGTGCTATTATATACTTTTAACTTAGTATGGAACAATTTGAGACGGGTAATGGCCATTCTCCGTTCCTCTAACACGAAGAATGGTACATTTAGGACGGAGAATGGTACATTTAAGACGGAGAATGGTACATTTAGGACAGAGAATGGCACATTTGAGACTGTTCTGAAGGGTTGTGAATTTTAAATAGTTTGGCTGTTTAGTTTTGTTTTGAATCTATATAAATTGGTTTTGAAAGCTGGTGAAGATGAATAGTTTGACTGTTTGGCTGTATAAATAGATTTTAAAGGGTTGTGAAAAAAAAAACCAATGTTTTCGTATCTCCCCCGGGTCATTCTTCTTGTATAAATGTCTATCGATTACCATTAATTATGGTGAATAGCACTGATACCACTAATATAAGTGAAATTTGCACCGCCAAAATTCAACTTGAAGAAAGTAAAATCTATGTTGGAAAATGTCGAAATCTCTTGGATATGATTACACTGAGATGTTGTATTAATGTAAAGATACTGATATCATATCTTCCACTATATAATGAGGTTTCAAAACGGCTCAAAAGTGAGCCGTCTTAGGCGTCATTATATCACAGTTCATTTTATTTAAAAAAAAATTAATCATGTAAAAAATTGTTGAAAAAAGTAAAATTTTGTCAAAATGGAGAATCGAACTCAAAAAAAATACCTTGCACCTTAACCAAATGAGATAGAAGCGTATTTAACTATAATTAGATAAAATTTATATTATACGTTTTTATATATATTCAACTATATAACAAGAAAACTTGGTGGTGAAATTTTTGAATTCCTAAAATACCCTTTAGTATTTATAAACATGATGTTATTATGTCAACTTGCATGTCATTTATGTTTAAGAGTCAAAGGAATAAAGTTTGTATACAAATTTCATTTTTCCATATAACATTATGTTCCAATGGTAATAAATTTTTATTTCATTACCATTTTCTAAAGGTTATTATTCTCAATAGAAAATAAAAATTAAAAAAAATTGTACTTCGAATCTCTTGACATATAAATAGTCACCTGAAAAAGACGAAAAGATAACAACTGACTTTATAATATTCTAATTAAAATACGTACAAAGTATGTATATGTAGACTAGTGAAAAATAGAAAGAAATGCATGCATGGATGCTAATGTCAGAAAAACCATTCACCCCAGGACTGATTGATAAGATCTAAATCACTATACATCTCGTATCCAGGTTCCCCTGGGATTACATCATCAAATGGTCGTTTAAACGTCTGTATTAAATCACAAATTTTCCTGAGGTCGTCGTCGAAGTGCACGTTGAAGCACCCACGTATGTCGAGCACGCGAATACCCTTGCAATTGCATATGATAGATCGCAGCGTGTCTCCATTGAACATGCCTAATCCCATCTCTAGGTGCTTGAGACGCGGCATCGAATCAGCCACGGCCTTTTCCTCCGTCTCGTTCGACGAGTTCAGCACGAGTCTGTTCCTGAGCATGAAATCTGGAAGGGGCATGTTCCTCCTCAGCTTGACCAGACGGTGGCAATACTTTCCGACGAAAAATATTCCAGTCGACATGATATAGAGGCAGTAGCTAATGTCGAGTTCTTCCAGCACCGGAAGAAATTTCAAGTGTCTCACGAAAGTTTCATCACTCACGTCGCACTTCGGAATGCGCAGCACCCTTAGAAATTTCCCACTGTATTATAAAAATGGAAAAACATCAATAGAAATTAACAAAGTATACATAAAATTTTGTAATAGAAAAAATAAAGTATTAGAATAAGACCAAATAAAATTTTGCACAGGCCTTAAACATGTAAAAGGGAAGGCTGCTTCGTCGAGCTTGTACGTGGAGAAGGACAGTAGATATCCCCCACTGCGAGCCACGAGCTTCTTTACGGTCAAACTAATCTTAGCGGTTTGCTGGGTCCTCCGGCACCACTGTACCAAGTCGACGTTGGACCAATAGTCTAAGGGACCGTTGAGCGCCTTCCAACACGAACGGCAAACTTGGGCCACGTTGCACATTACCTCGTCCGCCGGTATCCCCGACAGTACCAGTATTATTGAGAGAATCTCCGTAGGGATGACGGCCCATCCGCTACAGTTGATCTTGCTCTTGCTCCTCTCCATTGCGACTGTTCTTCTTCTTCTCTCCTTTGTTTCTCTCTAGTCGGATGGGTTCTTTTCTTTAGAAAAGGCTATTTAACCCACTCGTTTCGGGAGCGTAACCCGCTCGTGGAGGGGAGTGACCGAATAAGGAAAAGACTATTTGGAAATAATGGTAATGCCGCTGTATTAAAATTAGTTTCAATTATATTGTAAATTTTAAATTAACATAAATGCCACTGTAGATTTAATATTAATGCTAGTTCCAATAATATTGTAGATTGTAAATAAAAAGAATAAAATTTTAACTTTAATTACTTTTAAATCTAAAGTTTAAATGTTAAATCAAAAACTAATTTAAATTTTAGTATTAATATTAGTTTCAATAATGAAAGTGAGATTTATAGAGCTAGTATTATCAATGTTGATGGCCACGAAAAAAAATGGTGTCTAATCTCAATGTGTTTCGTGCGTGAGTGACAAATCGGATTTATCGTGAGATTTATAAAGCTAGTATTATCACATTTAATGGAAGTGTAAGTACAAACACTAAACATAATATCGGGTTTGCTTGGTATCGTGCACAAATACAAATACTAAACATAATATCGGATCGGCTAGCAGTTAAATAGAGTAAGCTCCCGATCATACCTCGATACTTACGAATGTCGGCCGAGATATCGTCTTCATCATTATCAAGTTTTGTCGTTATTGTCATAAGAGTCCCCATTGATTTGGATGAGTCAACTGTTGGGAACCCTTCGCAAGCATCCAATCTTTGTCCCCAAACAGACTGCGACAGCCATCATCTGCCAGCCTCCCTACCAAAACCAAGTTGTAGCGCAAACTCGGTACATGGCACAGTGTTTCCATCGCCCATATTCATACGTCCAAACCTGCCACTAACCTATAGTCCCGACATGTTTACAGTGTTTCCATCACCCAAGTCATACTTTATATGACGAGCTTTGAGATCGTTGTAGTGCCCCGTCCCTACATCGTCCCCCGTTTCCGTCCACGGGGTGCACGAGAAAGGAACAATGTCGCTACCGATTCGGTCGGGACCGATAGGTCGGAATCGGCCGAGTCGATCGAACGGGAACGGTTGAATTAAGATTCATTCCACGTTATGGAATGGCTTCTTTGGAACCAAGTCCCATATTCAGCGGGTTGCGCCTCAAGGATTGGCTCTGCGGCTGAGTCGGAAGAGACCTCCCGTTGTTCTGATATTCATGCCACACTTGATTTGGATTTGGATTTGGTTTTCGTGAATGCGTTTTTCGTTAATAGTTCCGATGGGTTTTCGTGACTTGCATGTTCGAGCTTCGCATTCATAACGAAATTCCTTGAATTACACAGCGTTCTAATCAGTTGCTTACGCGATTGCAGGTGATCGCGTAGGCGACGTCAGCGCAGACAACCAGTCGCTCGCTTGAATCAAGTCTAAGGCGAGTGACTGACCTCATTCGCCTCGTCCCTCTACTTCAAAATCAATATGTGAAGTAAATGAATACTTGTCATAATAGTGTAGAATTAAAGAAAACCGTGGCACGATTATTCACGAAACACTTGCTATCAAACTGCTGGTATTGAAAATGGAAAACATGCTTCCTCATGCAATTCTACTTAGCCTATGCAAGACAATGAATGAATCGATTAACGTTTAACGCAACGATATGGCTAAGTGAGTAAATCGACTAAATTCAAAACAAAGGCTAAGTTTCGCACATAAAAGAGAAAGGACAAGGTTCTAGAAAAGAGAGCATATTTCAAGACTCTGCAAAACGGTTATTGGACAACATGTCGACAAGGTGTAGTTTCCTCGAACGATTGCCTATGCCAAGGGACCGATTCAGCCCGGGAGGAACGAGTATAGCAAGCGACAGCCTTACCCGCCGCATAAGGGTCGTCGTCTAACCCAGCTATAGTCCGTGATAGCTTGACATTGCCAGTGGCCTTCACACACTTTCACTGCTTAACAAATGCACGTGAGACGGGATGAATATGATAGCTGCTTAATACTTACAAATTTATATACTTGCCTCGAAACATGTTGGCATGCTAATTGATCAGAATGGTTAGAAAGATCACATAATAGCTAGCTAACATGTTTATAAAACTGCTTGAATCAAATACAGAGCTTAGATTTTAATTAGTTATTCGCCAGTACATGTGATCGTACTGATCCTTGCTCTTGCAGGTCCCGCGAATCAGGAAGGACGCGCCAACTAGCTCGGCGACGCTCGTGATTTTGAAGCTTCGGTCGTGCGTCGAAGACTTGTCCCGTAACTCCACTTTTGAAGACTCTCAATTGTCCAAGGAAGATGGCTCAGCGTCCCTCCGTTCCAGGTCACTGGAGTACTTTATTGTATATTGAGGGATGTGTGCAATGTATGGAACGACTATCTCAAAGTTTCCTTTACTTAATGTGTGATTTAATTTGTCTGTTTATTCTCTTAGATCTCGTGTCTCGGATTACCTTATGACTATGCCTTGTGCAATCGCAAATTAGGTTCGTACGACATCACGTCCGGGAGACGACTATCGATTCGACGGAATCGGAACGTGACAATCGTGGGACTACGTGACTTAAAAACCGCAGACAACAGGGGACGGTGCTTGCTATGACTTCGATAGCCCAACAAAACTCTTTTCTAACGTGTTCGTGCAACGACTTGACAAGCAAGGGCTACGTCAAGACTTGCATCGAGGGAACGTGATGTGCACGCGTTCGACTTGAACAATCAAATTCTTTGGGTGCATAGACTTAAGCAACAATCAGTGAAATACGACTTAAACTACGGAAAAGCGAATGTTAATATTAATTGTAGTTCCAATAATATTGTACATTTTAAATAAAAAAGAATGCAATTTTAATTTTAACTAGTTTGAAGTAAATGTTAAATCAAAAACGATTTTAAATTTTAGTATTAATATTAGTTTCAATAATATTGTAAATTTTAAATTAACAAGAATGCCACGGTATTAGAAACCTAGTTGATGTCACGTTGCTCGGGCCAGTGTTATAAAAGTCGGTCTAGGCGGTCGCTTAGGCGGCGCCTAGGCGCTAGGCGGCCGCCGGCCGCACCAAAACCCCCTAAGCGGCAGTCCTAGGCGAATTTCGGGTTAGGCGGGCCTAGGCGGCCTCTAAGCGGGCTATTCGGCCCTTTTTGGGGAAGATTTTCAAAAAAAAATCGAAAAAAAAACATATTTGAATTTTGAAAACCAAAAAAAAAAAAAATACTTACCTGGCTCCGCCGCCGATGCTGGTGGTGGATGCTGCTGGTGTTGCTGGTGCTCCTCCTGCTGCTGGTGGTGGTGGTGGTGCTGCTGAGGGGAGGTGAGGGGAGGTGAGGGTCGGAGGAGAGGGGAGGGGAGGGGAAAGCCGGATGGGAGGGGGAAGGGGGAGAGGAGAGGGGAGGGGAGGAGGAAAGAGGGGAGGGGAGGGGAGGGAGAAAGGGAAGGAGAGGAGAGGAGAGGAGGCTGTTGTGAATGCACTCTCTCTCCTCTCCTCCCTTTTTATGTTTAAAAAAAAACTGAACAAAAGTTTTAAGATTCGAGCCCCTGACCTTACAAAACCAAGACTTCAACTCATCTCTGCTAGCCATAGGTGCTCAAAGGCTTTTGTGTCATTATATTACACATACAATACTTACATATGTATAAATATATGTGCAAACAAAAAACAACAAAAAATCGGCGCCTAGGCGCCCTAGGCGCTAGTCGGACCCTTGGCGCACCGATTCCGCCTAGCGAAATCTACAACATTGGCTCGGGCTCGGTTAGTGTTCGTCTAAACTCGTACGTGCGAACTAGTTATTAGTAATGAAAATCAAAAATTGAATTTTAAGTTTAAAATCTAGTCGAGCTCGATCCTCTCTTTATCTCATATCTCTCTCTCTCTCTCTCTCTCTCTCTCTCTCTCTCTCTCTCGGGTTCTCTCTCACAGATTGTGTTCACTAATATCATATCATTAGAAATAATTACACAACAATAAACGTAGCATTAAATGCTGCTGCATGCGTTATCCTACACAATTTAATAATAAACACTAATACCATATCATTAGAAATAATTACACAACAATAAACGTAGCATTAAATGCTGCTGCATGCGTTATCCTACAGAAGAGGGCCACGTGGAGAATGCTGATACATGCTTTCTCATGCGTTATTAGCTACACAATTTAATAATACATGTACCCAGAAAACGAGAAAGTTGTGTTGTTGGAAGTTGTTTCCTTAAAATTATGCTTACTTCTAGAATCACTCGAGCATTTTCATGAGCCAACAAAAGAGAGCAACGTGGCGGAGGTACAAGGAAGATGAAAAAGTTGTGTTGTTGCCTTGTTGGAAGTTGTTTCTTTCTGAATAATGCTATTTGTACCTCCAAATTGTACCTTCAAACTGTCCCTCCTTACGTGGCAGCTGACGTGATATGTTGATCTGGCAGCTGACGTGACAAATTTTTTTAAAAATAAAAATAAAAATAAAAATTAACATTAAAATTAAAATTAAAATTAATGTTAACATTAACATTAACATTAAAATTAAAATTAATATTAATATTATCGTTAACATTAACAATAATATTAATATTAACATTAACATTAATATTAATATTAATATTAATATTAATATTAACATTAATTAATAATAACATTAAATTAACATTAATATTAACGTTAAATTAATATGGACAAAATTGGGTAGTTAACTTTTTTGGTTAAAATTTGTCATGTCATCGGTCATGTCAGATTACACACAATATTATTTAACATGCCACATTAGATGCTACATAAGAAGGGATATATATTAGAGGGACAATTTGGAGGTACGAATAGCATTACTCTTTTTTTTGTATTGTTTCTTGTCCTTCGTTTCTTCTGTTGGTTTCTAACACACTCTATTTTCTTCAATGGCGACGTCACATGGAGAAACTAATCGTCGTGTGGAAGAATTAGTTGATGAAGAAAGATTCGCTTTAAGAGCAGTGTCAGATAATTTGGATGATGAGCAAAGTTTGAAAGCTGTTAACTTAGGAGACAACAAAGAACAAGATGAAGAAAACAACGGAAGAATGCATCATAACGATAACGACGCCATCAACGCAAACAACGAAATAGTATTTCGCATTACCATTTCTAATGGATTTAAGAAATGCATTATATTTTTATATTTATTTTTCATACTTATTTTGTTTTATTCTATTCTTAGGGACGATGGTGAATCTCGATTGAATTTCGATGTAGCGACGATAAAAAAAATATTGCAGTCTGCCAACATTAACAAAGCTCCAACAGAACTCTTACATGAAGATATTGTTGGCTTACAGTTCAACTCTATTGAAGAAGCAAAGACAATCTACCGGATATATTCAAAAGCATTTGGTTTCAGTATTAGAATGAACGAAGTAAAGAAAAACAAATCTGGGATGGTGATGGTCCGTAGTTGGTGTTATTCGAATGCAGGATTCAGACAGAAAAAATACAATGAAGCTCCTAACAGGGTTCGTGAGCCAAGAAGTGAAAGCAGAAGTGGTTGTAAAAGAATTTTTCGTATTGGGTACACCAATTCTACAAAGTTGTGGGTCGTCAAAAAAATTTACGTACATCACAACCATAGCCTGCCGAATGATTATTAAACAGTTTTTTTGACATCCCATCGTAAGAAATCACCCGCAGAGTTGGAACAAGCTAAGCTTATGAAGCAATTAGGGATTGAGATTGGAGATATATGGAATTTACTTGTCCACCAGAAAGATGGCTGGGATAAGGTTGGATGTACGAAAAAAGATTTATACAACGCTTTAGCTAAAGATAGTAGAGCACTAGACGATGTTGATGCTACGACAACACTTACATTTCTTCAATTTAAGGAGGGCATTGACCCAGATTTCTTCTACGCGTACAAGTTAGACGAAGATTCCAGATTGACCCATCTTTTTTGGGCTGAGGTGCGTGTCGATTCGATTACGAATTATTTGGAGATTTACTAGCATTTGATTCTACATATAAAATAAATAGAAGTCAAATGCTGTTGGTGGTTCTAGTGGGTACAAACAATCATGCAATGACTTGTGTGTTTGGGTTTGCAATGATCCATAATGAGACTGAAGAGAGATTCTTGGGTTTTAGAAAAATTCCAAGAGTGTATGAATGGCAAATTACCAGTGACAGTTCTCACGAATGGTTGCAGATCCATGAATAAAGCAATTGAGGATTTAATGCCCAGTGTAGTTCATCGAACGTGCTCATAGCATATCCTAAACAATGCAGCCAAACATGTACACCGAGGGTTTTGCAAATAAATTGAGTATTCTGATTAAAAGGTACATCGTACACTTGCTACTTTACTTTAAAGTATGTTGTTACAATATTACAACTTTAGTTACTGTCCATGTTTTCTAAACAGGTATTATTCAGTCGAAGAATTTGAAAACCGTTGGCAGCAGATGCTAAGGGATTATAATGTAGAAAACAATGAGTGGACCACTGCATTGTACAGAAGAGGGAGCGATGGGCAGACACATTCCTACGTGAAAATTATTTTGGTGGTTCTACTGCAACAAATAGATGTGAATCTATGAACGCATTTCTGGAAAGATTTTTTGAATGAGAAGCTGCCACTATGGAAGGTCCTTCAAAATTATGACCACGGTTTGGCGGCCTTACGTTACGGCCAGATAAGTAAGCATGTCACTGATAAACTCTCAACAGCAACTGTGAATCAAACTAGCATGGCCGAAATAGAAGATAAATTTGTCGCAATTTACACTAAAACGGTATTTATAGAGGTAAGGAAGGAAATCACAAGTTCTGATACATATACTGTTTTCCACCTTCACATCGTAAGAGAGGCAGAAGTTTGCACTATCCAAAAGTATATGTCGCTAAACAGTGTCAACCGGAAGGTTACATTTGATCGGGCCGACAACATCATAAAATGTGACTGCTTATGGATGGAGACCAAAGGGATTCCTTGTAGGCATATTTTTTCAGCAATGAAGAGATTGCAAATTGGAGATATTCTAAAGAACTTGATAAAAACTCGTTGGCTCAAGGATTACAAAGAGAGTTATCTCTCCGGACCTAGCGCAGAAAGAAGATTCATCCACTCAGACAATATTGAGAGCAGAATGTATGGTGGTATTAATGAACAAGTTAATCTGTTTACGTATTATTGTAAAAAATAAAGAAAATTCAAGAGAAGGGAACGGAGTTGATGTCGTCTGTTCTGATGGAGTTGAAAAAAAATGGTGACCGATATTGATAAAGAAGAACAAATGGTAGCTGATGCAGTTCATGGAGTGCATGAATCTTTTAAAGAGCCAAATCCGGTAGCAACAAAAGGAAGACCTTCTCAAGGAAAATCAAGCCAGCCTAAAGTAAATCAGACTATCCCGAAGCCTAGAATTTATAGAGTTTGTAAAAAATCGGGTCACGATTTTCGTAATTGTAAAGTACGGAAGCGAAATAGCGACAAAGAGCAAATGGAATTAAATGAAACGTCATTGACTTAAGACAATGTATTTCCTATGTGGCAAGATGTCATTCACATAAGACAATGACATAAAAATATGTTCTCCAACGCAAAAGTTTGAGAAAACAATAAAATTACTTTTTATTCATCTTCCAAGACAACTTTTTAACTTCTTTTTTATATATATAAAAGTCATTTTGAAGGGGCAGATGCTCACAATAGGGTTGGAGATGCTCTAATAATCAACTTTTTTTACAATTCTTATCAATTTGGCGCATCAGTACACGGAGAATGGTATTGACTTGGCAGAATTCGAAGGGACAGATTTATTGGTATTAATGGCATATAAATGGCAGTAGTTGGAAGAGTTTGTTCTCGTCTTACTTAGCTTTACTTGAGAAGGAGCAGGTGCATTGGTATTAATGCAAATTAATTGAATTGAATTCGAAGTGACTGCCACTTGACGCATGAGTTCGAGTTGTCCTTGCCTATAAATAGCAGTAGTGTAGGGAGAGTTTGTTCTCGTCTCACTTAGATTTTCTTGTGGAGATGGACTTTACCGATCCTCCGCCTATGCAAGACGCTTTCCTGTTCGTTGTCGATCTCCTCGTTCGAAGAAGCTTTGGTGGTAAAGTCCTTCAGAAAACTGAGATGTGCCTAGTGGACTGTCCGTGTTCGTGCACTTCATCGACTGTGTGCCATGATGTTGGTTACTAGAAGAGCCCTAGGGTTTGGGTCGATTGCCAACCCACACTCTGTCGAAACGCCCGCACGTTGATTCGCTCTGACTATGCACGATGTTCAGCCTCACGGAATTCCTTTGCCTCAAGGAGTTCCTTCGTCTCAAGGAATTCCTTTGCACGTTAACGATGAAGTAATTTGCTCTGACCATTCACGGTGTTTCGTGTTCGTGCACTTCATCAGAAGACTGAGATGTGCCGAGTTTCCGTGTTTGTGCACTTCATCGACTGTGTGCCATGATGTTGGTTACTAGGTCCGGGATCGCCGCGACCCAGTTTTTGTTATGCTGAAAGAGCCACAGGAACTCATTTGCCTCAGGGAGTTCCTTTGCTCTGACGATGCACGATGAAGTGATTTGCCTCAAGGAGTTCCTTTGCCTCAAGGAATTCCTTTGCTCTGACGATGCACGATGAAGTGATTTGCCTCAAGTAATTCCTTTGCCTCAAGGAGTTTCTTCGCCTCAAGGAATTCCTTTGCCTCAAGGAGTTCCATTGTTCTGACGATGCACGATGAAGTGATTTGTCTCAAGAAATTCCTTTGCCTCAAGGAGTTCCATTGCTCTGACGATGCACGATGAAGTGATTTGCCTCAAGGAATTCCTTTGCTCTCAAGGAATTCCTTTGCCTCAAGGAATTCTTTTGCCTCAAGGAATTCCTTTGCTCTCCGGGAATTCCTTTGCAAGGAATTACTTTGCCTCAAGGAATTCCTTTGCTCTGACGATGCACGATGAAGTGATTTGTCTCAAGGAATTCCTTTGACTCAAGGAGTTCCTTTCCTCTGACGATGCACGATGAAGTGAGTTGCTCTGACGATGCCCGCACGCTGCTCACATTCAACTTTTTCTTGGTAGTAAGATTTTATGTAGTAGTTCAGACTTTTATATGTAAATAAAAGTCAAACTTTTCGTGGTTTTGACAAAGTAAATGTAATTCAAAAATGATTTTATTATAAAAGACAGCAAACCGGACGTTATAAAAGACAGAAGTTCCTTCCCCAATTACATAATTACATTGTTGTTTTACAATGTCATTGCTAGGTTGGTAATGTTACATATTCGCTTGAAAGCAACTTCTTAGCCCATCCCAACATCATCATTGTAATCTTCTCGTGAGTGTCATCGTCATTTCCTCCCGGTATTTCGAAGGGAGTACTCATCAGGCTCATCATATAATAAGCCGTGTACAAGAGTCAGTTGGGTGCCTGTTGTTGTGGGCATCGTGGAGAACAATTCAGCACTGTGCTCTCATACTCCATCTTCGTCGGGCATCTCTCCCTCATCAAATCAACTTTTCTCCTGACGATAGGTTATAAGGTCTTCTTCATTAATTCAGCATCCACCTTACCCTTTTCGTACGCGGTTTGCATCGTAGTGTGTCCAGTCGTAGGAGATAAAGTTGAATGTGAGCAGCGTATAGTGTTTGATTGATAAATGAAAAAGTGGGATGAATAGCAACTCTATGTCGTCCTCTAAACCCATGACGAAGTCTTCTACATCTGTTTTGAAAGTTTCAAGGGCGCCAACTTTTGCTTCTGGTTCAATGTCACGTTCAACGATGTTCTGTTTCCCAAAAACAAAACACAATATCACGAGTAATTTTTTATGTCATTTTTCATCGATGTACACATGAATATGAATTTTTCTGTTTGGATTCTTACCAATGTGTGGGGCATCAAGAATGCAGACTACTTATGTTCCACGTCCTTTGAACTTGACGGGGTATACCTTCTTGCAATGCCTTGAATTTCTTTCAGCTTCCTTATTATTAGGTTCAGTATGCCAGCCTTCATGTCTTCATAGTTGAGTATGTCTTGCAGGTCTATTGCCGACAGCTGGATTGCAACTTCATTTTCACCCTCTTTCGGCAAAAATAAGTATACAATATCACTGCACATAAATTTAGTTTAGATTAAATTAATAAAGATTCTCATGACATAATTGTGGAAAAAAGTCTAGAAAAAAATGAAAAAAAGGGTCATTCGCCGTCCAACTGACACGGAGAATGGTAATTCGCCGTCCAACTGACACGGAAAATGGTAATTCGCCGTCCAACTGACATGGAGAATGGTTGTTCTCCGTTATGAATTGGACGGAGATTAGTCGAGTTCAGAATACATACTTTGAACTCTTCTTTTGGGGAATTACGATGTCGATGTAATGCTTCTTCAGCTCTTCATCCGCATCTTTCCAAAGTAAGAGTTCATCGCATTCCCTTAGTATGACATCCTTCCTCTTTAGTTCAGCCATTTTGACGTCTTCTCCGGATTTCTGAGCGTCATTCATCTTCCGCTTTTTATTAGCCTCTCTAACTGTATTATTTTCCAAGAAAATAACATCTTCATCGGCTAATGCTGCTAATGGTTTTCTGAACCTCTTTCCCCCCGATCCTCTTCTTTTGACTTCTTTTGGAGCAGCAAGTTACAGCAGTTGCTTGAGTCTCCTCATGTTGCAATACTACAACAATGGCTTGGAGATCAGCAATTTTTGCATCCTTTTCAATGCTTCAATATTCAACGATTCAACTTTATTTTGAAGCTCCTTTTTCTCATTAACGAGCCTTTTATTTGTTTCTCTGAGCTGCTCGGTTATTTGCACTAAAATAAAACAAACAACAATGAAATGTATGATGTGAATCAAACACGAAGAATGATATTCTTCGTGTAATATAACACATAGAATAGCATTCTCCGTTTGGAATTACACGGAGAATAACCTACCGAGTATCAAAATGATAGAGAATAGCAATTATCCGTTTCAAAAAACACGGAGAATGTCATTCTCCGTGTTATTATACACGGAAAATGGCCATTCTCCTGGAAGATTACAAATCAAAATTTTCAAATATAAAAGATTTTACCTTGTGCATGTAGCTTTTTAACATTGTCGATAAGCTGTGCATTATCAGCAATAAGAACAAAATTCTGCTTTCTCAAATCCTTCAATTCATGTACAGAGCCCTCCATCACAACGTTGACTACACGTTGTTGCGCTTCTTGTGCCTCGAGCTCTTTCAGCTTTTATTTGAGTTTCTTGTTCTCAAGGTTGGTTGCACGTAACTGCGCTCCTTGTGCCTCCATCTCTTTTAACTTTTCTTTGAGTTCTTAATTCTGCACAAGAATATCAGAATGATGTCTTCTCAAATCCTACAATTCCTGTGCTGAGTCGTCCATCACAGCGCATATTTCATCATATTGTGGTATCTGTTGTTCATCAAAATTATCCCCACCTGCTTGTTGGTGTTCTTCCTCTCCCTTTTTTTCAACTTCTTGTATAGGTGGCTCATCTTCTTTGTGCTCTTCTTCTTCCCCAACAAGTATAACCAGATCTTCGAATATCATCTTCGATCTCAAGTTGTTGTAATATTCGGCCTTCAGGAAGTTTGAGATTTCGTACCCATTCCATGTGAAAAATCTTCGGTAATCAGGAATTAGGTCGAACTTCCTTTTCACAAATGTACTATGTTCTGCAAACCAATAGAGGAAGTATATTGTGCAACCTTCCAATTTGGAGTAAGCCATTGAGTAATCCCCCCGTTCAGTTTTGCTTCTAATCCTCTTTATGCTATCCATTACATATGCCAGGATTAACCTTGGCCAGCATATACTGTTGATGACGTCCACACTGTCTACCAAGGCCAACAATCTGTACGACAAATTTAAACCGCCAGACTTTGTGAAAAATACTGTTTGGCACAAGTGGAAGATTATTAGCTTAGCCAAATCATCTGGATTAACAGCGTTATCTCGGCCACGAAACCGTTGTAACAATTCAAAGAACTTCTCTCTCACTTCCTTATTCGTGACTTCTGTGTGTTTGCCCTTAGAATTAGCCAGCAATCTTGTGAAGTGATCTCTACACAGGCTCAATGATGCTAGTGGTGTGGGCTGCTGTTGTTTTTTCATTATCAATCTTCTGTAAATAACATCATTATCGTTTTTTTTCATTCAGCGGTAGACCGAAGATTACTGTCATATCGTCGACGCTTGACGCGATTTTAACAGTGGTGCTCAATTCAAAGCACCTGACGCCATCTTCTTCTTCTGTGTAACTTGCAATTAAATTCTCAAGCCCTTCCGTTACCTTGGCCAATTCGGAGACGTTGACTCTTTTTTGTAGAAAATCTCGACAAAATTCCATAAACCGGTATTCTTCAAGGAATCAATAACTGGCTCAGGTAAACGGCCAACATCTATATTGACCACCTCCATAAGATTTCGCATTAGCTTGAAAGTAGAACGGAAAAGTCTTGACCACCTCCATAAGATTTAGCATTGGCTCAGGTAAACGGCCAACATCTATATTGACCACCTCCATAAGATTTAGCATTGACCTAAAAACCAGTTAAAATCCCTCTCTCTTTCCTTTTCTTCCATTTCCACTTTCTTTCACTCCCTTCATTCTCCTCTCTTCACTTCTTGCTTTCCTTTGGAGACCAACTGCTAGGAGGAGCACTAGGGCATGTGGTATTTGTACCCGGTCAGGACATTGGAAGCCCTCTCCACTTGTCCTTTCAGTTACACAAGGCAAGTACACCTTACTCATGAAGTAGAGGCATTGCCTCATTAATGTTTTCTTGTGTTGATTTTGAATTATCAACAAGTTCATGAGCGAGAAGGGCTACCATTCATGTTACATTTCAATTATAGTTTTATTTTCAAGCCTATACATTATATATCTTATCTTATATAACACACATTCCAACTAACATAATTACCGACCACTAATAATTACACACTCCCAACTACAATAAATATTCAACATTTAAAACATAAATTTACTTCAAAATATTTTATATTATTTCAAAATGGATTGTCATGCAAGTATACATTTAAAAAGTAAAAAATAAAAAAACACAGTCAATGTCTCTCTCTTACAAAATTAGCACGAGCACGCCTTTTACAAGTACAAATTAGACTTGCACGGCATCACGTCCAGTGACGATTATCGATTTTAAGGAATCGGGACGTGACAAATATACCGTACGTGTAAAACCGACGACATGATAGTATGAGTGGGTTTCTTTCCGCCTACTCATATTATCATTTTGTACTAGTACACTTGCTCTTCTGGATGTTTAGCTACCAAGCATGTTTAGCTACCAAGCATGTGTTAGCTCGTATATTCTAGGATTATGTTTCCATCGACAATCATCATGATTATATATTATCTCTAGACTGCAGTTATATTATAATCATGTATTATAGATTCTCATGCTAGTACTTCATTTTGGTTACTAGCTAAATGATCATATATGATATAGCATTTAAGACGCCTTATTGCTCTTAGTATACTATGCTCATCTTTATTGCTTTTTGCTTGTTGGATTGAGACAGGATTGTTGGTAAAGTATAGGACTTGTCTGCTGAATTGTAGATTACCTCCTTGTCTTATACAGTTGCGATCGTACGTCAAGGTGCTTATGTAATCCGTAGTGAGTAGTTGGCAGTGTCAAATCCTCGTTCTTCGTATTTCGATACTGGGTTATGAGAAAGCTAGTGGGACATGCTTTAGGATAAGCGCAAGTGAAGGAAAGAGGTGCATCACCTCTTAGGGGAAGATGCAAAAGAAGTTGAAGATTTGCTTTCTACCCAATAACTACGAGCATCACATTTTCCATCTGTACCAGAGGTATACACAGGTCCAAGAAGCGCCAATGACTATAAAGGCGAGTTTATGTGTCTTACTAAGAGGAACCACCTTGACAAAAACATGTATCTGGCTTCATGGGCGGGCTCAAACCAACTATTCGAGATAGGATCGGAGCTCATTGCATAAATGAGGCCAGAAACTGAACTTTATAGACCTCGCGATTAGAGGAAAAACAAATAACAGTCAAGCAGGAAATTAAAGTAGCAATTGGAGGCGGTGGAGCAGCCTAAGAACAAGGCCATAAATAAAGCACACGAGAATACAGCATCAGAAAAGATAGCGAGGAAGCTTCTTATCGAGGCGACTACCCGACCCAACAATCCGTATGTCGAACCATATATTTGCTAAGTGTTTCAAGTGCAATCAACCAAGTCATCGTTCGAGCCATTGTCCACAGAGAAAGCATGTGACTTACGATGATCTGACGACGGCATCGGCGACCCCGACAATTCCAAGAAAGAAGCAGTTGTTGGTGTTGTGCGAAAGATCATCCTAGCCCCAAGAATAGACACTTCTTCACAATAGAAGAGGTTCTTCCGAACCTGATGTACCGTCAAAGGTAAAGGATTTGGAGTTGTGGTCGACAGTAGCAACCATGAGAATATCATCAACCGACATATGGTCGAAGTAGCAGGATTTACGCTAAAGAAGTACCCGGACCAGTACTCTGTTAGGTGGGTTGAGAAGGCGTCGAACCATACGGTAACCAAGCAGTGGTGAGTGGTGACCGAGCAGTACTGTCTTTCCCCATTAATGTGTATAGAGACGAGGTCTATTGTGACATGGTGGACGGACTAGACGTATGTCACATGTTACTTGAGATACCATGGCAGTTTGATGTTAGGGAAAAACATGAGAGTCATCTCAAAACATCGGTTGGTGAAGGATAAGACGGGGTATATGCTTTCGCCTTTAAAGAAGAATAAAAGGACTGTATTCACAAGAGGGGAAGGATTTTCTTTCGTTAACAGTCTCCGGAAAGGAAACAAAAGTGGACTTCAAGGAGGCCCATGAGGTGGATGACTTAGTAGTGAACGAAAACATAGAGACCGACGAGGCAACGGAAGGAGAGGTTCCAGCAGAACACGACCGGTTCTCGATAACGTTAACATTACTCTTCTGGAGGAGTTTCACAGAGAGCGTGTATGCATGACGTCTGACACATCATTGATCTTGTTAATGGGGAGGATTTGCCAAACTTTTCACACCTTTGCATGAGCCTACGAAATAACAATATTCTACTATAGGATATGGACTTACTGCAGAAGAACTCGTGTCCAAATTCTCTACAAAAGAAGGGGAACGAGATTTCTCGACAGAAGATGAAAGACTTTATGCAGAAAAACTTGTGGTAAACTTCACTACATAAGGAGGGGTCTGAGTTGGGTTTATACATCTCATTATCGGTCCCGAAAAATATTTAGGAAAATTTGTCCATGGATTTCGTGATAGAGTTGTCAAGGACTCGGCAAGACTCCAATTCAGTATTCGTTGGAGTGAATCGGTTATCATAGATGGTCCTTTAATAACTTGCAAGGGAACAATGCATGTTGCGACATTGTTCTTTCCTGAAGACGTACGTTACTAAGTGGTGATCAAGGAGTCGCTTTGTATTGTACCGACCTTGGCTTTACCCAAAGTTAACCGTTCTTCAAGGTCAAGGACGACGTCGATGGCATTGGCATAGGTTTCGTGATATCTCCAGGTGGCGAACCGTAGCCTTCTTCAGTAAAGAGTTAGCGGCACTCGATAGAAGTAGTCCAGCTACAATATGATGTTATGAGGCACGATGAGCGGTGATATACATGCAAGGTGGTACAAATTGCTTCAAAAAAAATTGTACCAACATTGTAGGCACAAAGTAATCAACGTCAATAATGGCGTCATGATGTGTTTTCAGAAGGAGGTGATATAAAAGAGTATTACGACAAGCTTCACCTGACGACATTTAGACTAGTCAAAGTATTAAAGAAGCAAAAGTTTAGTTGGGGAGATGAAGCTTCAATGAACTTTGCGATGATTCACAACGAAAAACTATTTATATGGTGAAACAAAGAACTCGTGTTGAGTTCTCCAAAAGGGAGAGGTCTAACATGGATGTCATCGAGAGACTCGAAGCCAAGGAACCAGATACCGGCTCATGTGTATTGGTGGTAGGATTTGGAAAGATATAGATGAGATTCTATATTTAAATTTCAGTTTTATCTTTTTATTGCTTTCCTAGTTTGATTAATCATGGGCCTCGTTTGGTTCGCAAAAAGGAAAGAAAATCAATTCTTTGTTCTTTTATTTCCTTTGGAAAATTGCAATTACCACCAATTTTTCTTTTCGGTGTTTGGAAAGGTCCGAAAAATTGGAAAGGGAACTGAATAATTGGAGGCGAAAAAATGAATCCATGGGATGAGCAGGGGAACCATTATCCCCCATGCTTTCCTTTTCCTTGGGAACGAATTTCCTTTCCTGCTCATTTCCTTTGGCACCCAAACATAGAAAAGGAATCTTTCCTTTCCCAAGACCGTGATTCCGCAAACCAAACGACGCCTTAGGGGATCTTGTATTTTAATTTCATAGTTATATTTTTATTTCTTTCCTAGTTTGATTAGGTTCAATTTCATAGGGTTTATGTTAGATGATTTCTTATACATAGGAACTTTCTAGAAGGGAGATAATGTTTAGTCTAATAATTTTGATTAATGGATTGCTCCATTGAAATTTATCTATTTAATTCTCGTGTTTGAGAAATAAGGTGCAAGTCCTTATCTAAAGTTGTTGGTTTTCAGTGATCAGTGTTTCCATATTGTGTCAAACTTACTTTACAAAATGGACTTCTCTCAACTTTCTGAACATATCATCATTGCTATACTATCATGAACTTTGGGGGTTAGGAAACTGAAAGTAGCTTTAACAGAAGGATTTCCAAGATATTATTCCCTAAATCTACCCTATTTTGATAGTAGTCAAGGAAACCCATATCACATATAGTATGACAAATCTGTCTCTGTTAAAAGGTCGAAGACTACCATTCTCCTCCCATGCAACGGAGGGCGACGGCAACAGTCAAGACGAGGTGGATGACTCCATGCTAGAGAGTTTAGAGGAAATGGAGATGATGGCTCTAAATGGCGAGGTTGAGTGAGGTAAGGAATACAATCACATTGAGTGAGGTAAGGAATACGATCACGAGGGTGAGGAGGCCTTGAACTCTGGTATTGTTCCCAAGAGGATTACCCATGGTCAACCACATGTTTACCAAAAACCCGACAAATGTTGAAAGAGGTGATGACAAAGTAGAGGGGTTTGGCGCGAAGAAGAGTCTCTATGGTGAAGAGTTCTGTGTCACGACTGTGAGGTGTAGGAGATCAACAATGTGACAGAGTCCCTAAATGTCTATTTCTGGAATAATTGTGACCGTGAGCTGGAGAAGAGCGATGGTGATAGCTCGAAGCCAAGGGACCTCGAAATCAGGAACCAAAGGCATCTGGATTTTGCTGGACCAGGTGTTGATGAAGTCTGTAGGTAGATCGTCGGGAACAATGATGGGAATCTGAAGCTTATCATGGTCTACTTGGATCTCAATCAGGAGAGGTCAAGCTAGCTAGTTCTCCTCAGTTAAAATTACTGGAAGGCCCGGGGCCGGAATGCATCATTCAAGTAGGAAATTGAGGTGGCGGTACGAACATTATCAGTGTCCAAACCAAGGACACGTAGTGCATTAGATGGGATTCTGACAGGAAGATGACATGTGATCATCGCACCAACGACACCAGCACCGAGACCCACTATGAAAACAGTGTTGAAATAGACCGTGACAGAGGCAGAAGACTGGTGGTTGATGTTGGTGAAGAGGCCCAAATCAGATGGATAAGTGACCGGATAAGTGACTAAGATGCAAGATCTGAAGCTGTAGCAATCAAATTTGGATTCTGAGTGGCTGGATCTAACAGCGAAGTGGTTGTATCCACGTCAAAGGCAAGAGACTACAGTCCACTACTTTCCAGCAAAGGGAGGTGCAACAGAGGAAGAAGGGTCACCAATCCTAGTACTACTATTACTCACATTCAATCAGGCTTCACAGAGGAGTTTTATGCATTCACTTGCTAAAAGGTAATCCAAATGGGTGCCTATAAGACACAAGCACCCGATACAAGTCTACCAACCTCAAGACCCCTAATAAATGTGGAAGTATTGATTTTATGGTTTCACACTCCACCGCTCAAAGACATGACATCCTTGTAGCAATAATGTCCACTCTTTCCCTAATGAGATATCGATCTGTTTTGTTCCACTGTCCAATTCTCATTGTAGTAGCACTTCAACAATCATAAAACACAAACTTCAACTTCTCAGCGGTTTGCACTTAAATAATCATAAAACAACAATCAACATGCATGTTTAAGATGCAACAATCTTTAACGCCCTACAAAAGAAGCCCAAGCTGTTGATCTAAACCTGCAATATCTACTGGAGTGTGAGAAATTTTACAAGTATTCAGTTACTCTAAAAAGCTTTATGCTTAAAATGGTATGCAAAAAATCAAGGATATAAGAAGGAAAAAATAAAATAGTAAGTTAGAAATCTACCCCTTGCGCAAATATGCCTTAGACATTGAGGGATTCAACTCAATAGCTCTATTTGCATCAGCAACAGCTTCTGCAAAACAATAATCAACTTGAATTTACAATGGTGCATACCAGAAGAATAACCTAAAATGCTACAACACATAACTTCCATACAAATAAAGTCCAGACAAGCCAACATCATATAATAAACTTTAGATTCCACACATACTATCTGGAAAATACATAAAGTAGTATAACATCCTTAGCTGGAGTATTTATCAATCTATGCTTAACTGAGAAATCTAAAACAAGAAAGACTTCAGAAGCAGTAAGCTTTTTCAAGATTTAGAAGCAGAAGAGTCTCAAGAGTTTTAGATGTATCTTTTCTTCTCTTTACACAGAATATCTGCATACCAACTAATACAAATCCAGGAAGAACTCCCAAACTGTTCCTTAATTAGCACAATATCCGTCATCTATAATCAAGGGAGAAGGCTTTCCCTGATTGACGCAATACAAACATTTATTATGCATTAGGTTGCATGGACATGGACATGGCTCCAGATATGGTCCATGGTTGCATTTGGAATACAGCCTTTTTGGAAAAATATGGGGTAAGGGTACGGCATAGATATGGTCATACATATGCATGAAAACATATTTATACACATATTCCATACATTAGATCTTAATAATGTATATACTTGAGCATGTTTTGATAGTAACTTGTTCAAAAAGTTCTAGAAAGTATTCACTAGAAGAAGAAAAAAAAAGTTATTTCCTCATAAGTCAATTATATTTGGCATGATCATAAACATGCCCAAATCACCTTCAACTATGATTTGGGCCGGCCATATTTAATAGGAGTATCAAGGAAGTATACTATCCAATATGTGTCCTATACGAGTACGGGCATAGATACGGTCCTCCAGAGAAGTATATGTGCAACATAGATTATACGTAACTTAGAAAGACAACAAGCAGACAACAAGCACACAGGAGCCCCTTCGGAGGTCAAGTCAGTCTTGAACTTTGGTCAGGCACATACCAACTTGCATGGAACATGCTAGTTAAACAAAGCAGCACTGCCACAAGTCTTGTCTTCCTATTTAGAAGATTTGAAGTCGCAGGATCAAACTCCTATGACAAGTAGCAAGTGTATGGTTTAAAGTATCGGCCGATACCGACCCGATACGGCCGATACCGATACGGTTTGGCATGTCCCGATCCGATACTGTCTGATACCCGATATTGACCGATACCAATATTGGGGGTCTCTTTTCCGGTCAATTCGGCAAAGAAAATTAAATGAAAAAGACAAATCAGTAAGGGTTTAAAGCATAATAAGGTTGTAAAAGCATGTAAAAGAAGAAAATCAATCTATTGTTAAACCAATCGGTAAGGGTGACTACTATTTCATTTAATTTCAAAACTACTAAGAAATAACAGTGAAAATACTTAAAATTATGCCTAAATGTATAAAATATATGTTTTTCAAATGTAAATAATTTATTAATAATTATTTGCTTTCTGATACCAAAAAAATCCGATACTCCGACCCAAAACCGCCGATACTACCGATATCGCCGATACCAATACTCTTAGGAATAGTCCGAGACCGATTCCGATACCGTGAACCTTGGACTACTTGAAACTGTGCAAGTGATCATTAAGGATCAAGCTAAGTACCGTAGGTGCCAATATTATCTTGTGTTCGCCTCTTCCTTCGATAGTGATTTAAATTTTACTAACTGTACTCAGTACTTAACACGGGATTCAATAGAAAATATGTCTTGGCTTAGGTCAAGGCTAGTTAAGAAGATTTTTTTCCAGATTGCAAGAGTTTCGTGAATTGGGTTTAGGCTATTTGATGCAAATTAGGTCAAACCAACTCAACTTAGTTTCCATTCGAGTGGTTCGAAAGTTGTTCAGAGTTCACCGAAACCAATCATTACCCATTGCTCTTGCTATATTTTTAGTTTCTAGAACATGCCTTCACTTTACAACAGCCCACTTACAATATATTACAGATGCTTCACTTTACAAAAAAAATTATGAATTGTTTCAGAGTATAAAACTTATACTAGCGAGTACAAACAAGCGAATAATTGCTAAGTGCGTATCCAGACCATTTTTTACTAGAAATAGTAAGTAGTAACTGCAGTTCTTTCTGCAGGAAAAAAACGAAAGCATTCAGTATCGCTTTCTAGTCTTACACGAGAAAAACAGCGGTAACAACTAAAAAATAAATTCAACAGCATCGTCGACCGGAGACGATCACACAGAGGCAAATATTCAAACACCTGGCCGACAAAAGCACCACGACGAGAAAAGCCCGAACAGCGCGAAATCGCGCTAGAGAAGACCACATTGAGCACGCGTCCGCTCGCAGAGTGAATAGAGATGAGTAATGTGTTGAGGTTTGACCTGTGAAGCTGCCGAGCTTGATGTTGGCCTGGGCGCGGTCGGCGTAGAGGTCGGCGCAGGCGGGGTCCAGCGCGAGCGCCTTGCCGTAGAGATCGGCGGCGAGCTCGAAGTTGTCGTCGACGAACGCCTCCTTCGCCCTCTCCTTCAGATCCCCCGCCGCCGTGGCCATGGGTGGACAAGAAGAAAGACTAGATTTTGCTTCAACCGAATAGAATAAGGAGGAGAGGAGGATGAGTAGCAACTAGCAAAACAAATTATATATATCAGAGAAAGAAAGAGAGGGAAGCCTGATTTATTTCTAGAGAGTTCCCCTGTGTGGGCCCCACCACGGGTTCCTTCCTGAAGGAGAAATGTAGGGGGCGTTTGGTTCTAACACTGTGTTTGGGAACATTTGTGGGGGAGGGAGAGAAAAATTTGAGGGGAAGGAAAATGAAGGAGAGGAAAATGAAAGTAAAGTTAATTTTCTCTTCCTTTGTTTGGATGGACAAAAAGTAGGGAAAAGAAAAGTTTAAAAATAATTTTTTATTTATTTATGGAGAGAGGTATAATTACTATTTCCTCCTTGGTATTCTCAAATGATGATTTAATATTAACTTTTTGAGGGGTGGTGGAGTAAATTCACTCAAATTCCTCTCATCTCTCTCCATTTTCCTCCCATTTTTGGGAGGAAAATTTTTTGGTGGGACCCACCTACTTTTTCCTCTCAAATTTTCCTCCCCCATTTTCTCTCCTCCTTTCCAAACACCATCATTTAAAAATTTTCTCTCACTTTTCCCTCAACTTTTTCCTTCCTCTCATTTTCCATCCTTCCCAAGCAGTACCTAAGTTTTTTGTGTCTTGGAAATTGGGTTTTGAATTTCTTACCATATTGAAAATGAAGAGAGAATAGGAGGGGCTTAAGGGAAAAGTTATTTTCATTGAATTGGAAAAGCTATTTCCAAGCACCCCTTGGGAATAGATTTACTTTCCTGGAAATGATGTTTGGCTATTTTGTTTGGACGGTTATATCCTCTTTTTTATTTTTAAATTTTTAACTTCTATTCCAAACATGTAAATTATCATGAAATTAATGAAAGGGTATTAAAGGAAAACTAAATAAATTAATATTTTTATCTCTTTGTAAACCAAACATGGAGATAAAAAAAATTTAAAATTTTGAACTAGCTATTTTCAACCTAACCAAATATGGGTATAAAAATGTTGAATTTATTTTCCATGGAAAAGAAATTGAAAACCTATTTCTAGAAATATAAAAACTTGATCGAAACGAGCCATAATATATTCTACTAGATAATAGGAAAACTTAGATGGTGAAACTTTTGAATTCCGAAAATACCCTTACATACTTGTACTAATTAAAAATAGTTCATTAATTTTAATAAGGACAACTTAGTAATTAGGAAGACTACTCTTTGGTCTTCCTAAAGAGTCTTCTTAAACTAATTAAAAAATGTTAAAATACGTGCAAGGCACGTGCAGGAATAGTAGGGGGAGTGGCGTTTCGACTTCTGCGAGATTGGGACATTATTTTGTTTGGACTCGGTTGGGCGACCAGAGTTTTCTAATTGCTCCGCTCGAGTCGAGTCGTGTTAGCGGAAAGTCAAGCCGTGGTGGTGTCCGTGTACTGGTCAGTTGACTTTGAATTTTCTCGAGTCCATGGCATGCTCGAGGCCTGCACAATTGGACTAGCAAACTCATACTTGATTGGGTCGGTCAACTACGGTTGTGAACTTGTGGCGTAGCAGCAGCTCTCTTGTTAACAAAACAAAAAAAAACATATATGCTGTTCATAAAATAGACATGTTCTCTTTTCTATGCATCTAAATTATAAAAAAATTATATATATATATATATATATATATATATATGGTTAGAGTGAGACACAACCTTCCAAGAGGTTGCAGGTTCGAGCAACGGGAGAAGCACATTTAATTCTATGTAGAAAAATAAATGTGAGTGCGGACCGGATACGGTGAGATACAAGTACTGGTACGGACCTTCGGGACCTTTGGGTCAGAAGTTTATAACACAATTATCTATTTCAATTATCTCTTTTCTATGCATCTAAATTATAAAAAAATTATATATATATATATATATATATATATATATATGTGGTTAGAGTGAGACACAACCTTCCAGGAGGTTGCAGGTTCGAGCAACGGGAGAAGCACATTTAATTCTATGTGGAGAAATAAATGTGAGTGCGGACCGGATGCGGTGAGATACAAGTGCTGGTGCGGACCTTCGGGACCTTTGGGCCAGAAGTTTATAACACAATTATATATATATATATATATATATATATATATATATATATGGCTTAAAAAAATATATGGCTTAATTGCACTTTGATACCCTCAACTATTTTCGTTTTTCAACTTAATATCCTAAACTTTTTTACTCAACAACTCGATACCCTCAACTATTTTAGTTTTTCAACTTAATACATAAACCCAAAATATCCCCAAACTACTCCTGGCTCCCTCTTTCTCTCGGGAGGGGGGGGGGGGGGGGGGGGGGGGGGGGGGGCTGCTGCTCGGGGCTGAAGGGGGGCACCGGAAGGGGGGCTGCTGCTGCTCGGGGCTGAAGGGGGGGTGAGGGGGGGGGGGGGGGGGGGGGGCACCGGAAGGCGAGGGTGGGGGTTGCTGCGGGCGGGGGCAGAGGAGGGGTGGGCCGGAGGCGGCCGACAAGAGGGGGGGCGGGGGCGGGGGCTTGTGGCCGAAGGGGGGAGCGGAGGGGGGTGGTGAGGGGTTGGGGCCGAAGGGGGGAGCGGAGTGGGGGGGGGGGGGGTGAGGGGTTGGGGCCGAAGGGGGGAGCGGAGGGGGGGGGGGGGGGGGGGGGGGTTGAGGGTTTGGGGTAGTTTTGAATTTAGGCAGGGGCATTATTGTCCAAATAAAATTCAGGGTATCAACTTGAAAAAAAAATAGTTGAGGTAGTAAGTTGAAAAACGAAAATAGTTGAGGGTATCAAAGTACAATTAAGCCTATATATATATATATATATATATATATAGAGAGAGAGAGAGAGAGAGAGTAGAGGAAAAATGGTTGAAACCCTTGTTAGCAATCACCCGAATAAAACGCGTCTTATACGCAAATTTTTCCGTATTTTAAATAAACGTATAATATATGCGTACTTTTGAAAAATTCGCATTTATACGCGAATTTTAAGTCGTTAGAGTATCAAACGCGTATTATACGAATTTTAAAAAAATTCAGAAAAAAAATGAGAAAACTGAACAGTTGCAGCGTTGCTATCAAGTAATTGCCAGGGTCCCACGCCACACTCTTTATCTTGGACACTTAACCGCTTGAGTCTGCTCCTATTAAGCATTAGGATGGCACAATTTTCAAAAAAAATTATCAAAAGCAAAGAAGAAGAACCAAAGAGTCTCCAAGAGTCTTTCTCCAATTCCAACGGTCCAACAACCTGCTGGTTCAATTGCAAGTTTGCAACAATTAAAGCAACACTTCGTTTAATCCAGAATCCATCCCACCTCTGTAGGTCAAGTAGCACAGTTTAGGTTCATTCTTCAAATCTGTAAATTCTTGTTAGTTTGATATATACCTGGCTATATAAAGTGGAAGATAGCAAATCAGGAAAAGTTTGCACCTGTAAACCATCATTAGGGTTCTGAAACTTTAAGGAGAGAGTAGAGAAAGCATTGTATTATATATATATATATATATATATATATATATATATATATATATATATATATATATATATACGAATTTTTAGTGCCGAATTTGTTCTTATGAAACGTACTAAACACGAATTAAATCTAATTCGAATATTTTTCGTTAGACGAATGTTTGACCGAATTTTTGAACGTATTTTACTTATATTGTGCCGATTTATACTCGTACTTTTGTCGTCCCGAATTTTTTCCGCCGAATTGCTAACAAGGGTTGAAACATTCATTTTGAGGAGATCCCTTGACAAAAGTGGTTTTGAACTTGTCGCGTAGCAACAGCTGTTGCAGGAGCTCTCTTGAGGACGAAAGTAACAGTTGCTTGGGGAATATGAGAGGGCCGCTTTAATTACAAAAACTTGTGTGCGCAAATGGAGGTTGTAGCAACTTTCTTGTAGATCCGAAGAGTGTACGCCGGTCTATATCTGTGTGGGCAGGACCACCTATCTTCCATCTCGACAACGTCCCTAAGAGCATCTCCAACCCTATTGTGAGTTTAGAAAAAATGATTACCACATAGTAATGACAAACTTTTATTCTAAAAATTCTTCTCCAATGCAAATTTAGAATAAAACATGAAGTTGACATGGCAATGACATGACAAAGACAATGTAAAATTTGTTGTCTAGATCTAGACAATGCACTTCACAATATCTGTCTCCACATCATCAATTATAAATAGAAATATTTATAAAAAAAAGTTGAAATTGTTGTGTAAACCTTATTATTCACTATTATGTCATGAGTTACACATGACCCTTGGGATCATGTAACTCATGACCCTTGGGTTGTCCCTTATCCCTATATATATGGCCCTTGCCATATGATGAATGAGAGGAATAAAATACTATTCTACGATATATCGTCTCCCTTCAAACACGTTATCAGCACGATTGCTGAAGCAAGGAGAATCGACGTCATCCTTCCTCCTTCCCTAGCCGATCCGACGTACCGTTAATTTCTTTTTTACCTTCTTCCACCGTACGATAAGAAAGGTAAATTTATTTTTGAAAAATTCATCTTATTCATGAGATGTACTACTTTCTGAATCATGTAAGTACTTGCTCATGATACAATATTCAATTGGATAGTTTTCTAGATGATATCTAAAATTTCATTCGAGAGTACGATACTCTAGAGAAATGATAAAACCCATTTCCATATGCTATAATTCATAGAGCTCCTAAATCGGCATATTCATGTGGTGTGTCTGGATATGTTTAGATTTTCAACAAATGGTTTGCAGTTTATAGCTTTATATTCGAAGTTGGGATCTTATATTTTCAACAAATCGTGTTATCTCTTGAGAACCGTCAAATCACTTAATTCTGATCAAGTGGTTTAATCCATTAGTCGAATGTCTGTCCAATTTAGAAGGACTCCACTTGACTGCATTATTGCTATTAATCATCCTTGTGATTCGAACAATCGGTATATGGTCCGAGGGCATAAATAAATTGCCTAATATAACGGAGTAATCTTGCAATATGTTACAGTAATCATTTTGAAATATTGTATTTCAGTTCATGTGGTTTTGTGTAACATATATAATAGACAAAGGACCAACAAATTCGTTTGAAGCCATCCACCTTTTATGAAGGGTGGACCACACAACTAGCATCAGTAGTGCTTTATGTTGGATAGGCATTTATTTTTTTACACCAAAGAAAGATGGATCAATTCATGGGAAAGATTGGATGTTATTTCCAACTTACAATCTAATTCTGAGACTTTCAAGCATGCATATATGCATGTTGGTACTAAATAGTAGATATCTGTCAAGGATACTAAATAGTAATGCTCTTAGCTTCTTCTTCTTTCCAACTTTCATAGTGTTCATTACAGTAGCATTTTGAGTCCAGCAGGGTCGGCTATCTCATGGAATAGATGAGGACATAATTGCATAAATGAGACTAAACTTTAAATATCTTGCTACAAGTGTATCTTGTTTTAAACTTTAAAGTTCCATTGATTAATGGAAAGGAAAAGTTTAAGGAAATTAACTCAATATTTTTTTTTTTTTGGCATGATTGATCTAAAGATAAAATGGCCGGAAAAAAAATAAAAAAAATAGCGAGTGTCGATTTCGTAGTACTAGACACTGCTGAAAAAAAATTATTTGAGCTGGCACGTGGACCTGAAGTTCCATTTACGTGCCCAGGGCTTATTAGCCACCCTTTTCAACTCCTCTCCCATCGGCTCCGGCCACTTGTAGTGTCAATTTCTTGATAAATGTGAATTTCTTGAAAAATGATATTTATTCTTACATTTGACAAAGAAAATTTTACGAAGTCTCTCCGAATAGGCTCACCTATTTGGGTATGATGTCAGAAAGAACTTGAGGCTTGGTATTTAATTGGTCCCCGGTGACCTCCCTCCCTCATTTTTCCGTCTGGTCATATTCACGTAGAGCTACCGAAAGGAGTTGACCGAATATTTTTTTCCTCAAATTGTATTTATAAATTATGCATTTTTGCAAGCAACTTATTGACCTCTCTATATCGGCCCATCGATCGATATAAGAGAATTTTTTTTTAAACAAAAATTGTATTTCAAAACTGTTGTTTTAATTACGATTGTTTGTTGTTATTTTTTCATAGATCTATAGATGAAGTGTGAATGCCTTGTGGACAGCGCCTCGACGCACACAATCCTTCGAGAAAAAAGCTATTTTTATAGCTTATATGATTATGACGGTCCCGTTATTACGATATCAGGACTATCAAACATAATAGAAGGATCTGGTGAAGCAATTATATTGCTCCCAAATAAAACAAGACTAATAATAAAAGATGCACTATTCTCTCCTAAATCAAATAGGAACCTCATAAGTTTCAAGGACATTCGTTTAAACGGATATCACTTAGAAACAAATGAAATAAATGAGGCAGAATATATGTATGTTACTCGTCTAAAAGATGGTTCAAAAACTATCTTAGAACGATTCAAGGGACTCCCGTCGGGTCTCTATCATACTCATATTCAATCAACAGAAGCTAACATGATTGTGCACCTGAAGTGTCATTCATCGCCAAAATTTAAACTTTGGCATAATAGACTAGGTCACCCAGGATCAGCTATGATGAAACGAATCATGAGCCAATCCAGTGGACACAACCTGCAGAACCTGAAGATTCTTCAGAAGTATGATTACTCGTGTCTACCTTGTTTTCAAGGCAAACTTATAACGAGAACATCCCTTTTGAAAGTGGGACTAGAGTCTCCTAGCTTCTTAGAGAGAATTCATGGAGACATTTGTGGACCTATTCACCCCGCAAGTGGTCCATTTAGGTACTTTATGGTACTTATAGATGCATCTACTAAATGGTCTTATGTGTGCCTTTTGTCCACCCGCAACTTAGCTTTTTCTAAGCTATTGGCACAAATAATTAAGTTGCGGGCTCATTTCTCCGATAACCATATCAAAAAATTAAGACTTGATAATGCGGGTGAATTTACTTCACAGGTTTTTCAAGACTATTGCCAAGCAACTGGCATCGAAGTTGAACATCCTGTAGCTCATGTTCATACCCAGAACGGGTTAGCAGAATCTCTTATTAAGAGATTACAATGGATTGCTCGTCCATTGTTGATGCAGTCACAGTTGACTGTGGAAGCTTGGGGTCATGCTATATTGCATGCCGCATCACTTATTAGAATACGGCCTTCTGGGGGTCATATTCTATCTCCGATGCAGCTCGCTTATGGTTCACCTCCAAATATCTCTCATTTGAGAGTTTTTGGTTGTGCTGTTTACGTCCCCATTGCCCCCCCACAAAGGACCAAAATGGGTCCACAACGTCGATTAGGTATCTATGTTGGGTTTGACTCACCCTCTATAATTAGATACCTAGAACCCCTGACGGGTGACGTATTTAAGGCACGTCTTGATGACTGTGAGTTTGATGAAGGATTATTTCCTAAACTGGGCACACAGTCTAAGAAGCCAGAAGCTTCTAAGACAATTTTTTGGGACACAAAAACTTTGTCTCATTTTGATCCGCGTACAAGTCAATGTGAAGATGAGATCCTGAAGATATTACATCTTCAGAACACTGTACATCTACTTCCGGATACATTTACTGACAACCAGAAGATTGTCAAATCACACGTCCCTGCTGCCAACACGCCAGCTAGGATTGACATCCCCAAAGATGGATACAATCCGCCGGCAACAGAAATGACAATACCTCAATTAAAAAGAGGACGCCCACCAGGTTCGAGAGACAAAGTCCCTCGTAAAAGAAAAAATCCTGGAGAAATTAAGAAGATCCCAACACAGGATTCTGAGCTCAGATCAGCTACCTCTCCCCTCCTAGTTTCCCCTGAAGAGGAACAAACAGAAGAAATATCATTAAATTATGTACGTACTGGAGAGGTACTGAACAGAAAAAGCACAGTCGTCGACGACGATTTTACGTTCAATATTGCCGTTCACGTCACTGAAAATGACGATGACATCGATCCACGGTCTCTAGCGGAATGTAAACGCAGAGGCGATTGGCCAAAGTGGAACGAGGCAATAGGAGTAGAGCTGGACTCACTCTTGAAACGCGAAGTCTTTGGACCAGTAGTCCAAACACCTGAAGGTGTAAAACCTGTGGGATATAAATGGATCTTCACAAGAAAAAGAAATGAACACAACATAGTTGTGCGCTACAAAGCACGCCTTGTAGCACAAGGTTTCTCCCAGAAATCGGGAATAGATTATGAAGAAACATATTCTCCGGTCATGGATGGGAATACCTTCAGATTCCTGATCAGCCTCTCTTCTCTGAAAAGCCTAGAAATGCAGCTCATGGACGTTGTGACTGCATATCTTTATGGCAATATAGATAAAGATATCTATATGAAACTCCCTGAAGGATATAAAATTTCACCAGAGAAAACAGATAGACCTCGGGACACCTATTCTGTAAGGTTACAAAGATCATTGTACGGTCTTAAACAATCAGGAAAAATGTGGTATAACAGACTAAGTGAGTTTCTTGCTACGCAAGGATTTACTAATGATAAAGTCTGCCCGTGTATCTTTATAAAAAGATCGGGAACAGGATTTGTTATAGTCGCCGTTTATGTCGACGACTTAAATATCATTGGATCTCCTGCAGAGATCACTGAGATATCTGAAAGCCTTAAGACGACTTTTGAAATGAAAGACCTAGGCAAAACAAAGTATTGTCTTGGCTTACAGATCGAACACCTAAAGGGTGGTATCCTGTTACACCAATCTACATATACACGATGATTACTTAAACAATTCCACATGGATAAATGCCATCCCCTTAGTACACCAATGGTCGTTCGATCATTAGACGTAAAGAAGGACCCTTTCCGTCCACTGGAAGAGGGGGAGGAATTATTAGGTCCTGAAGTACCTTACCTAAGTGCCATTGGGGCACTACTCTATCTGGCTAACTGTACGCGTCCTGATATAGCGTTTTCAGTTAACTTATTAGCCAGATACAGTGCAGCGCCCACAAAGCGCCACTGGAATGGAGTGAAGCATCTTCTGCGCTACCTCCAAGGGTCTATAGACCTAGGACTATATTACCTGAATAGTGGGTCTTCCACTTTACTTGGTTATTCAGATGCAGGTTATAGATCAGATCCCCACACAGAGAAATCACAAACTGGATTTGTGTTTACTTTCGGTGGTACGGCTATCTCCTGGAGGTCCGTCAAACAGACCAGTGTGGCTATCTCATCCAACCATTCTGAACTCCTGGCAATCCATGAAACAAGCAAGGAGTGTGTTTGGCTTCGCTCCGTCATTCAGCACATTTTGGCATCTACTGGCCTGAAGACTGGTGAACTTGAGCCTACTACCCTTTTTGAAGATAATGCAGCATGCGTAGCTCAACTTCAGAAAGGATACATGAAGAGTGACAAGACGAAGCACATATCCCCCAAATTCTTCTGGACGCACGACCTTCAAGAGAAGGGACAAGTCAAAGTACAACAAATTCAATCTTGTAATAACTTAGCAGATTTGTTTACCAAAACACTGCCACGATGTACTTTTGTAAAGCTTGTAAGAGGAATAGGGATGAGGCAACTAAAAGACCTGCAAGCCTGAAGCTTGTATAGATCAGGGGGAGTAAAACTATAGGATTATACTCTTTTTCCTTAGGACTGATGGTTTTTCCTACTGGGTTTTCCACGGCCAAGGTTTTAACGAGACAAACCAAGTTTACTCTGGATCCAGCAGTATCCACCCCATTAGCTTATTGAACCATGAAGTATTTCATAAGTGGATCCAAGGAAATGGATGAATAAGGGGGAGTGTTGTGTAAACCTTATTATTCACCATTATGTCATGAGTTACACATAACCCTTGGGATCATGTAACTCATGTCCCGTGGGTCATGTAACTCATGACCCTTGGGTTGCCCCTTATCCCTATATATATGGCCCTTGCCATATGATGAATGAGAGGAATAAAATACTATTCTACGATATATCGTCTCCCTTCAAACAGAAGTAGAGTAGTTGTCTTGGAAGTTGAAAAAAATACGTTTTATTGTCTCCTCAATACTTTTGCATTGGAGAGAGTTTTTCTATCTCATTGTCTTTTGAGATATAGTTTGGTCACATAAACAAGACATTGTCTTGTGGCTCATGCCACATAGGAGCCACCTAAGACTCGCACTTAACAAGACAATAGGGTTGGAGATGCTCTAAGGATTCCGAGAACCCAATAGTCCAACTTGTCTCACAAGTTTCACTCTCTGTGAAGTGATGCCAAGAACAAGTACTAGACCACAGTACATGACTGCGTAGAATTGGCACTGTTCTGAACCCAATTTTGCTGTTGAGAAATGAAGTGCATAAGAAGTCATCAATATTTTCAGGATAAAAGCTTATGCACAGTGCCTAAATCTACAACTGGTATATAACAACGTAATGTGAGAGTAATAGCACAGAAAAAATCAACAAAAACTACAACATGCTGAAGAGTTTTCTACAATGAATCAATGTGGTATATAGCAATTGGGATGGTTCAGGATGCTCCCAAACGATTCTTTGCAAACAAAAAAAATGATGCTTGTGAAGAGGAGGAGCATGCTCAACCACGGGAATAGGACTTGTAAAAGAATACTCGAACATTATAATGCAGTAACTGAGCTTTGCAGTGTGGCTGTTCACTTGACTTTGTCCAATGTATGACAACCCCGAGGCTGCTGATTGGATGGGTGCTTCCTCTTCGGCAGCTGCCGGCATTGTTGCTCTTTATCATCATCCTTGTATATATCTGACTACTTCTTGCCCATCTTCCAGTTCTGTTGATATTCAAAAACACCAAATGATGGAACCTAAATAGTCTCAGGTTACAAACAAAAAAAATGATGCTTGTGAAGAGGAGGAGCATGCTCAACCACGGGAATAGGACTTGTAAAAGAATACTCGAACATTATAATGCAGTAACTGAGCTTTGCAGTGTGGCTGTTCACTTGACTTTGTCCAATGTATGACAACCCCGAGGCTGCTGATTGGATGGGTGCTTCCTCTTCGGCAGCTGCCGGCATTGTTGCTCTCTTTATCATCATCCTTGTATATATCTGACTACTTCTTGCCCATCTTCCAGTTCTGTTGATATTCAAAAACACCAAATGATGGAACCTAAATAGTCTCAGGTTACAAAAGCTCAGCCCACAAACTGAGGACTAATTATGCAGTTCCATGAATAATCTAAACAAATGTAAGAAAACAAAGACAGCAAAAAAATAAGGGGATGCAATACATGCGCACAGTATTTTTGCTCCTTGCAACCATGTTCAACACCAGGTTATTTAGTTTATTTACCTTCATATTGGCAATGAATCGCGTAGTTTCCTTCACTGTACGGTGTGGCTAAGGGCAGGGGTCTCATGCTAGGGTACCTGATATGTCAGAGTTTAGTACAACACAAACCCAACCTAGATGTTTGTGAATGAAAGAAAAGAATATGTAGGCTACTCCTAACCACGATAAGCAGATTTAATGATTCAGAAACTGAACAGATCTAAAGAAAAGATGACACCCTATGTAGTGAAGCTAGTGGATTTCATAATTGCTAAACTTTAAGATCATTACTATTCCAACCGACAATACTGACCATAATGCAGAACATCGACAACTAGAAAGAATACGCCAAAAAACTGGACACTAGAAGCAAGCATAACACCATGGGGAAAAAGTATATAAAACAATTGGTAAATTTTGACTCGTAATAAAAGCAAAAATAGTAGGTATGATACAATTTTAATGTTTGCCAAAGCTTGATCACGTTGTGTTTTAGAGGTTAAATCGGCATGCTTCTAGAATGTGTTGTTGACTAGAAAGCACAAATACTCTAGAAATCCAGGTTGTGTCATGTATGGACACAACCGATGTATGGACACAACCGAACACTTATTGGAGACAACCCAGATACTTCAAAAGCATTAGACGTGTCCATGTCGCCAAAGCTATGATCAACATGAGACATTTGTACCTAGAATACAATTTAATGTTGGCAAAGTTATGATCAACATACGTTTAAAGGTTAAATTGGCATGCTTCTAAAATATGTCGTTGACTAGGAAGCAGACGTTGACTAGGAAGCAGACGCTCTAGGAATCCTAGGTTGTGCCATGTCCTACATGTACCAGACACAATTGGACACGTTAGAGACATGGACACTCCAAAATACAATGGGACACACCAAATTGTGTCATATCAACGTTGCCATGTCCTTACCGTGTTGCGTCGTATCCTCGCCCGTGCAACATAGGTCGTCGACAGACGATCATACGACTTCATCAATTCTAATGCGGCAAGGACATCTCTAGCTCAAGTTACATAGTTTTAAAAGGCGAAAGGCGCACCAAGGCGCAAAGGTTCCTGGAGCCTGAGGCGCTAGGCGCAAGGCTCAAGGCGCGCCTTTTGAAAGCTAGGCGCACTTTTTTCTTTATATGTAAAACTTAGCTACATAGAAGTCCAAATTCCTTGAAAATATCACTAATTATAGGCACAAAATTATTCTTTATATATATATATATATATATATATATATATATATATATATATATATATATATAGTAACTTTACGCCTAGGCGCGTCTTGTTAAGCACCTGGAGCCTGCGCCTTTCCACACTAGGCGCGCGCTTTTTTAAGGTGGTGCGCCTAGCTTGTTCCTAGGCGCTGTCCTTGCGCCTCGCTGCACCTTGCGCCTAGGCGCACTTTTTAATTCAATGGTTACATAGCTAGTTATTTGGCACCAGCACTGACGTTAGGTTGACAAATGATCATAAAATTACACTAGTTCTTTCTCGGAGCTAGCTTTGTTCTAAAAGGCGGCCGCCTAGGCCGCCTAGGTGGCGCCTAAGCGTCGGGTGCCCGTCCGATGCCCGCCTAGTCCCCCCTGACGCCCGAGTCGCCGGGTGCCCGTCCGATGCCCGCCTAGGTGGCGCCTAAGCGCCGGGTGTCCGTCCGATGCCCGCCTAGTCCCCCCCGACGCCCGACTATGCATGTTTTGGAAGTTTTTTCTGCAATTTTTAGTAGATTTGTTTGGATTATTTTTATTTTTTTGAACCGCCTAGGCGGGCTAGGCACTAGGCGGAAGGTGCATGCCCGACTAGCGCCTAGCGCTTTTCACAACCTTGGGGGCTAGCATGTTCCATATCCGGCCCCATTCTAATGGGAGGAGGCTTGGATGATGATGAAACATGTGCTTGGTGCAAGTGCCTTTTCAAATTTCAATAGTCCGAGAAAGCCTTTTAACTATTAAGCCAGGCCTCGACTATGCGCAGAAAAGTAGCATACGCCAGAGAGAGCCATACTCGAGATTAGTTAAAAGCAACAGTAGAGTTTCGGCCAAGTAACCAGAAACTACAGTATATAGTTTGTCCTTCGTGTCTTTGAACAGACTGCATTGATAAGATAAAGGGCGAACCACATAGGTCATAACTTCTCTACCAGGTCTCACTGTTTAGTCCTCAAGCTAGTCCTTGTATGTGTTTGTGAGTTTTCTGTGTGTGATGCATGGGAAGAACACATGCATGTGTGTGTGTTAGTGTAACCTTAGTTAAGCCTGGTCAGATGGTACATCAACTTATGGTCCTTACTCCTTATAAACAATTGTTATCAAGCTTAGGACCATTCAAATAATGATTGGCTAATCCTTCCTTACAGCCTTGTCCCCTTGTGCTCCATAACTGATCAATTTTAGTGAGAAAATGCAAATATATATAAACAAATAACTAAATAAGGAAGACAGGAAGTTTTCTACACAAAAAAACTATTACTAAGGTAAGCAAAATATCTTATTATGGAGAAGAAAGTTATAAATCATTTCAGAAGATAAGGATATAGAGTTGTGACCTTTGCTATTCTCTCTGGGATGCTTTCTGCAGGAAGTTGATTTGATGCTCGGACTTCCTTAACCTTCAAATAGTTGTACATGACAACCCCCACTAGTGCTGCAGATAAGCACATTTTTTAAGAATTTGGCAACTTTAACTCATTGGAAACTATTTCCAAATGAATTGTACAATAAAACTGTGTATGGGAAAGAGAATTACCAATTCCATAGCCAATAACATTGAGACCAGTAATAACAGAGTCAGGAAAAATAATTGTTGAAAGGGCAATCAGTATCCAGTCTTTCAAAACTCCAGCAACTCGTATAGTCACTGCTCCAGTTCTACCAATTACTAGAAATATAGAGAAGTTCAAGGCCAAAGCACAAAGTGCATTTGAGAAAAATATCCAAAAATTAAACTGGATCTGTGAGACCTCCATCCCCGGTTTCTCCAATAGACACCAGGGTACGAACAAGAACAGGAAACTGCACAGAAACAAATTTAAACCGAACAGCGAATCAAGAGCGTATGGAAAACTTTTCAGACTGTTTAGAAGATAAACAGTGAGATATAGAAGTTCAACAAAAATAAGATAACAGGGCACTGAAATAAACAAATCGCAAGTAATTATATGAATCCGATCAAAGCAATGGAAATAGCATTCAAGTCAAACATCCAAAAGGACTAGAACTTGGCTCGTGAGTGATGAACTAAATGCATTAAGAAAAATGGTGTTGATCAAACAGTAGTTGCCATTATTGGACAAGGATGCTGGATATGTGAATGCAATATAGATGCAGGATAGATAGCATTAAAAGGGTATGGGAATGTAAAGGCATGACATGTTTGAGAATTATTTGTGAAACTTATCAGGAAGCATATAAATGAAAAGATGATGCGACGTGTTAGAAACTCTAAGGGAACTTATAGGAGACCGATTCGACACTATATGTATAGGACACAAGGATATGAATACGAAAGGCATAACATATATTACGGAAACTTTGTTAGGAAACACTTGTGAACAAAATCAAGTCTTTAGGAATATAAATGGTACGTCTAATTTAAGATTCTAACACTTAGTACATTGTATATAACATAAAACACAAAGCATGCAAAAATAGTTGACACCATCCACAACTGACATATGAGGCAAAGGAATGACAAATGTTCACCATAAGTGTAGAGATGTATAGTTTAGAATAAAACTAGTATATATGTAGTGACGTACCCAAAAGAGGATAAGTTGAATCATAATGATTCTGTAACAAATTAAAAGAACAAGTCACATTCTACCCCGAAAAGAAAAGTTGGCCGTTTTGATTCTTGTAATTGAAGTCTAACTTGTGCAGAATTTCCAAATCAATGGTGCAGACATGAAGCATTCAAAATAAAGCTAGTATTGCTTGAGAGAATTCACTTGCAATTTCTGACACCACCGTTTGATAATATGTGACAATTATAAAGAATGACATTATTATCAATAAGCTTCCTAACTAAATCAGGTATATTTCTGAAACTTCCCAGGACATAAGCAATAGGAAAGAACCGTTATTATAATTTAAATGGCTAGAATGACATGAAATTTGATAGTGAATACCTGCAGGGAGCTATGTAATATAGACTGGTAATAGGATTCAATGTGAGGCCCTTTTTCTGAAGAAGGACTTGAGTTAATACCAGCCTAAGAGCTTCAGCAAATATACCAGTAACCTGGTAAACTGTTCCGATTACATTAAAGTGGATTTCCCCGTATGACGAGATTACGACCCCAACACTGACCAGCAGCATATTCAAGAATACATCCCATCTTAATTTGTCAGTGCCACATATAACCGCCATCACGAATGTTGCAACAGGCACTGAGACAGGTCAAGTCTAAGATTACTACTAGAAATACATAATCGTGTAGAGCCATTGCATAGATGGATGTTATAGCAAACTCACTCAAGGCTTTGAGCATTTGAATAAACGCAACTGAAATATGCAAATAAGCAGTGTTTCCAAACCTGTGACACGTAAACAAAATAAATCATCATTTCAAATTTAGAACAAAAAGCATGACTAGACTGCGTGTCACAAACTTGGATAAGCCTACAAATTGTCAAAACAATGTCTGCATATGACAAAAGAAAACAAACAAAAGACGTTTGAACTAAAAAAGCTAGCAGACGGACTAGCAGAAAGCTATATAAACATGATAATGAATAGGATCGCTATTTGATCGCACATAGGACGTATTTAAAGTTTTAAACTAAAACATGAATTTGAGGATTGTAAAATCTTATGCCTGTTCAGCAATTTTGTGCCAATGCAAATTTATTCCGCATAGGAAGATTGAAAGGCTTCAAAACAAATCGCTCAAAAACTTAATTACAATTGCAAGAAGCCTGCCCCTTGTGCTTGATAAGATTACTAGTTATCTAATTCTAAGTATGTAAACATGTTCATAATCAAGATTGTCTGAGAATTGAGGTAGGTATTTCGACAAATTTGTCTGGATATTATTTTTGCTGCAAATATGTGTAGTGTAACTTAGTATAGCAAACTGGCCATGAAACCAAAGAAAGAATAAACTCTTCCTAATGGTTTGATTTTTTTAAAACAACATTTAACTAAGTGCATTAAGGAGCATACCAAAGGCTTGAGGCAAAGAACGCACTGATGGGAATTACACATGTGGCATATCTGCAAATGTTACAGAATATATCATTAAGGGGGGTATTTTTGTCATTCGGGACAAGTAAACATTGAACTGTTGATGCCTTACATTTGAAATGTCATCTTGACAGGAGTAACAACCTATATCAGTCAGACCATCAAAACTCAAGTCAATTGGAAGGATTTAGGAAAAGTAGAAGCTAAGTCTACAGCAATTTATTTATATGATATTATTTTGATTGAAGCAAACATCTGGACATAAAACTTTTCCATACACATCAGAAATAGGATTGTCTATACAAACATATATTATCATCATCAATCAGATTTTGCACCAGATGCCAACTCTAAGGCCTCGTTTGGTTCGTAGAATCATCGGGTTGGGAAAGGAAAGTGATTACTCCTATGTTTGGGTGCCAAAGGAATTGAGGAAAGGAAAGTGATTCCCAATGGAAGGCAAATTAGGGGGGAAAGTGATTCCATCCATCCAAGCAAGGAATCACTTTCCCACATTGAAATATTCACTTTCCTTCCAAATTCCTTGGCATTTTCAAACACTGGAAAGGAAAATCAAGGGGAATTGTAATTTTCCAAAGGAAAGGAAATGCCAAGGAATTGATTTCCTTTCCCTTCCATTCTGCGAACCAAACGAGGCCTAAATTAAAATGCTAGAGTGCTAAAGTATACAGCATTCCTCATATAATATTGTCATGGTTATATCTGCAGGAAGAACGAAATACGAATATTTAAAAAAACTGCTGGAGAGAGAAAATGTGATCAAGGAGTTGTTTTTGAAACATGCACACTTGTCATTATACTTGCATCTAACTAGATGTGAAAACAATATCCAGAAGAAGTATGCTGAGCAAGCCTTCCATGGATGAATATGATATATATTGCATAAAACTTTGAATAAGAGATGATGCAGGTTTGGCTTTGTTGAAAAAGTTGGATTACACCTGGATGGCTACAGTCAGACATACTAGGCAGTATAGTCCATCCAGTTGATTGAATAAAATAATGTTAATATGCCAAAATTGAAAATTCTAAATTCTGATCAGGCCAAATATCAGGATTCAAAACCTTATAAACATATATACAACTTTTAGCTTTTCTTGGGAAAACAAAACAAAAGGAAGAAAATTGCCAAAACTTACACATATTCTCATGATTCGGATGATTTAATATTCAAAGAATAAGTGAGGTAGGCGAACCAAAAAAAGAGACAAGGCGTGCGGTAAATAATATTGTTGCCAGAAAGGGAAGCTGTTGTAGCACATATCAATAAGTATTCGACCAAGTTCTGATAGGCCTTGTGATAGCCTATAACAACATCCTGAGATCGCAAGTGAAAAATGAAAATATTTCAAATAAGGTCATGAAAGATAGGAGCAATATCTTCTCTACTCTTGCTGAATCAGATTACTGAAAATTTTCCACAACTCTGAACAAGATCATACGCATTGTTTTCATACTCCAAATCGTTTTGGAATTATGACCTGAATAGGGAAAAAAACACATCCAAAACCATGGGTACAAAGAGTGATCAAAGATAGGTGTCCTGGCTACGAGAAAACATCTAACGATAGTCAACATGAGCGCTCCACCACTCATAAATGTGTGTAGTTCTTCAAGTGATCATCACTCCCCTTGGGGAGCATCTTGTTGACTTGTATTATTATATTCTGTTTACCATTAGAACCAGAAGGTTAAAACCCATATATGTCAGATGCAAGGAGCCATGGTTTCTTTTACTGTCGTATCTGCTAATCAAGCTTGAAACCGTCTAAGGATGTTCCACCCCATAATCCATCTACTTATCCCCATGCACAACACCTTTTAAATCTATTTGATTTTCTGGCATTAGCCAGGGTAAGTGGAATGTATTGATGACATATTTAGGTCTAGGAATGCTAATCAATACATGAGAGGCCAAACACTCTAATGATTGAAGTCGTTCTAAAAGGTAATGTGTGAGTAAGTCAATACTAGTGGTCAAGTCAAAAAATCGTATGTAAAAGTTCCTGTGTGAAATTGCAGTTTGTTGGCATGAGGCAATTGCTCTCATAGAATTGTAATATTAATAAAATGTTTCTAGGAGACATACAAGGTCTACAAGCTCATGCTCAGCAATGGTTATAAGTATAAGAAATAGCATTAACTGATGAACAGTTTTTCGTACGACAGGCATTGTGAGTGAACAATCTTAGCACTTTTCAGGAGTCATCAAAAAGACGTCAGTATGACCCATAAATGGGACCTATATCCATAAGTGCATAATGTCTAATTTCAAGGGATACTAGTGATATGAAATGCATAATTATCTACATATGGATGGACCTTAGAGTTTCTTTCACATAATTTGTTGAGTAATACACTCCTGAGTCAATCTTCTTTACCACAAAAACCTTGGTCCTCTCATTAGTCTTAGCAGTAAAAAGCTCGCATATATTGCACAGGAACTCCTCTACAAAACCAAATTGATGCATATAGAGGTTGAGTTCATGTGATATATTTCACAATCCCCAATAAAGTACTGTATGAACTAAATAACCAGAAAAAGACACTTATGTTAGCCCAATGATTTATTTGAATTTTTTCTTATGGTTAATCGATTAAGTTTATGATTATGAAATCACTAATGATCATGCAATCAAAATATTGTTAATACTTAAACTTGACATAGTCCTAGTATGTTCTATATTTATCATCATTGCTACTATGTATATTGCTTTGTTCGCCTAAAGATTATCTTGCAGAAAAGCAATAAGCAAGATTAAAAATGGACTTTTACAAATGAAGAAATCATGATGGGCCAAAGATATTGTTCGTCCAAAGATTTCTATAAACTGCCTATGATATCTCTGGGTCCACGAACAGGATTTGGGGGTTCCGCTTAGCAGTAAAAAGCTCGCATATATTGCACAGGAACTCCTCTACAAAACCAAATTGATGCATGTAGAGGTTGAGTTCATGTGATATATTTCACAATCCCCAATAAAGTATTGTATGAACTAAATAACCAGAAAAAGACACTTATGTTAGCCCAATGATTTATTTGAATTTTTTATTATGGTTAATCGATTAAGTTTATGATTATGAAATCACTAATGATCATGCAATCAAAATATTGTTAATACTTAAACTTGACATAGTCCTAGTATGTTCTATATTTATCATCATCGCTACTATGTATATTGCTTTGTTCGCCTAAAGATTATCTTGCAGAAAAGCAATAAGCAAGATTAAAAATGGACTTTTACAAATGAAGAAATCATGATGGGCCAAAGATATTGTTCGTCCAAAGATTTCTATAAACTGCCTATGATATCTCTGGGTCCACGAACAGGATTTGGGGGTTCCGCTTAGCAGTAAAAAGCTCGCATATATTGCACAGGAACTCCTCTACAAAACCAAATTGATGCATATAGAGGTTGAGTTCATGTGATATATTTCACAATCCCCAATAAAGTACTGTATGAACTAAATAACCAGAAAAAGACACTTATGTTAGCCCAATGATTTATTTGAATTTTTTATTATGGTTAATCGATTAAGTTTATGATTATGAAATCACTAATGATCATGCAATCAAAATATTGTTAATACTTAAACTTGACATAGTCCTAGTATGTTCTATATTTATCATCATTGCTACTATGTATATTGCTTTGTTCGCCTAAAGCTTATCTTGCAGAAAAGCAATAAGCAAGATTAAAAATGGACTTTTACAAATGAAGAAATCATGATGGGCCAAAGATATTGTTCGTCCAAAGATTTCTATAAACTGCCTATGATATCTCTGGGTCCACGAACAGGATTTGGGGGTTCCGCTGACCGATCAGTGGACGGGGGTCAAGAAGATAGTGCACACCCCGTGGGGCTTCGGAGATAACCCCGAAAGCTAATCAGATTTTTAGATCGGATTTGCTTTGGACGATTGCCATCAAGATGATCAAGTTGAAGAAAGCCAAGCTATCAAGTCATCAAGCCTAGTGTAATCTTTCTTTATAATTATTCTCTAATAAAGATTGTAACTCAATAGGTAGTGGCAAAAGAAAGCTCCAAACACTAGCCATTTGAGCCACATTTTTAACCTGGCAGTACATTGACGATATACCACCAGTATATCGTCAGAATAGTTTTTGGCCTAAATCAATTTCCAAAAGTTTGCCTCCGAGACAACAATATACTTTTATGTGTTAACAATATACCATCAGTATGCTATCAGCCGAAATTTGTCTTCAAAAAACTTTCCAAAGCGTAGCCTCTTCATATTTTTGCCTTGACAATATATCGAAGGTATACCGACAATATATTCTATGGTCAGAAATTTCTCTGCACAGACTGCAATAGCTATATTACAACGGCTAGTTTTATAATCGTTAATGTGCAAGCACATACCATTGATATACGGCCAGCATAGTAACCAATGTTGTAAATTTCGCTAGGCGGAATCGGTGCGCCAAGGGTCCGACTAGCGCCTAGACAGCACCTAGGCGCCGATTTTTTTTTGTTTTTTTTTGCACATATATGTATACATATATAAGTATTGTATGTGTAATATAGTGACACAAAAGCCTTTGAGCACCTATGGCTAGCAGAGTTGAGTTGAAGTCTTGGTTTGTTGTAAGGTCAGGGGTTCGAATCTTTAAATTATTGTTCAGTTTTTTTTAAAACATAAAAAGGGAGGAGAGGAGAGGAGAGGAGAGAGTGTATTCACAACAGCCTCCTCTCCTCTCCTCCCCTTTCCTCCGCCCCTCCCCTCCGGCCTTCCCCTCCCCTCCCCTCCCCTCCCCTGTCCTCTCCCCCCTCCCCTCCAGCTTTCCCCTCCCCTCCCCTCTCCTCCGACCCTCACCTTCCCTCAGCAGCAGCAGCAGCAACACCAGCAGCATCCACCACCAGCATCGGCGGCGGCGGCGGAGCCAGGTAAGTTTTTTTTTTTTTTTTGCTTTTCAAAATTCAAATATGTGTTTTTTCCGAATTATTTTGAAAATCTTTCCCAAAAAAGGCCGAATAGCCCGCCTAGGCGCCTCCTAGGCCCGCCTTGGGCCGCCTAACCCGAAAACCGCCTAGGACTGCCGCCTAGGGGGTTTTCGATGCGGCCGACGACCGCCTAGCGCCTAGGCGGCCGCCTAGACCGACTTTTAGAACACTGATAGTAACAGTTCTATTTTGAAAGGCTCTTTTGAGTGATATATATAAAGTTATTTGCCCTCATTTGATCTTACTTTTTAAGCCTTAATTTTTCACTTATCTACGAACTTCTAGGAGTCTAAAATTCTCGGAATATACACTTGAAAATCATATACTCCAAACCTCTCCACAGATATAAGAGCTTTTAATTGCCAATATCTATTTGAGATAGAAGTTTAAAGTGAGATGTAAATTGGATCTTCAATTGCCGTCCAAATCATTCTTGGAAGAGATTGAAGTATGCAAAAGCCTTCGGATCAAAGTTTGTGTAGAAGTCGATCTTCGAAAAGACCGCCGTCCCATGCAGCTCGTCTAGCAGCTCGTCGATCACCGGAATAGGAAACTTGTCAGCGACCGTCTCCTTGTTCAGCGCCCGGTAATCGATGCAGAATCTCCAACTCCCGTTCTTCTTCTTCACCAAAAGCACCGGTGACGAAAAAGGACTCACACTTGGCTGGATCACCCCAGCCTGCAGCATCTCCCGCACCATCCGCTCTATCTCGTCCTTCTGCAGATGCGGATACCTGTAGGGACGCAAGCTCACCGGTGCTCCCTCTCCACGTAGTACTATCGCGTGCTCGTGCCCTCTGATCGGAGGTAGCCCTTGCGGGCTCTGGAATACCTCAGAGTACTGCTCCAACACCGCCTTCACCTCCACAGGGGTCTCCTCCTGTGTCTCACCCTCAACCGAAATTTCCTAGAACTCTACTAGGTACCCCTCTCCTCCCGTCCGCAACGCTCGCGTAATGGCCTTGAGGGCCACTACCGAGAAACAGAGAGTCGGGTCCCCCCTCAGCACCACCGTCTCGCCTCCCTCCAGGAACTCCATCCGTAGAAGCTTCCAGTTCACCTTCATCTCCCCGAGCTTCTTCAGCCACTGGACCCCCAATATGATGTCGACGTTGTCCAGCTCCAATGGTAAGAAGTCCTCCGCCAGCTGATATCCCAGCAGTGAGAGAGACCCCCTTGCATAGGCCCTTGCTCTCCTCCATCTTCCCGATGCCCAGCAACACCGTAAACTTCTCCGCCGTACTCAACTCTAGGCCAAGCCGCTCGACCAGTCTCTGAGAGATGAAGTTGTGGGTTGCCCCACTGTCGATCAGCACCGTCACCGTCTGCTCTCCCAACGTTTCCGCCAACTTCATGGTGTGGTTCGGAGTGAACCCTACCACGGAGTTGAGGGTCACATCCGCAACATCCATATGCACATGATCCTGCTCCCCCCCAGCACCTGCTGCTATAGCGGCCTCTTCCTCCGTCGGATCCTCCTCCTCGTCGGGCAAGATCACGATCTGCAGCAACTTGCTCGCAAATCGATGACCGGGAGTGAACCTCTCGTCACATCTGAAGCACAAGCCAGCTGCTCTTCTCGCCTTCATGTCAGCATCCGACAGGCGCATCCCCGGTACTATGGAGCCCCCTGTCCCACATGCGGGTCTAGGTGGTACTGGTGCCTGAGCCCCCGCTGGTGGTCGTGGAAGTACTGGGCCCGTCTGACTGCGCTGCCCCGATGCTCCCCAAGCGCCCTTAAGACGTCTCTCCTCTGTCAATTTCTCCTCTGCCTTATGAGCCAGGCGGAGCAGATCCTCTAAGCACTGCGGACTCTGCAACCGGAGCTCCGCTCGTATGGAGGGCTTCAAGCCATTCATAAGCATCCCGATCTGCAGCTCATCCGATACCCCTCTGACACGTCCGGATAACAGTTCGAACCTCGCTACGAAGTCCCGAACCGTTTCCTCCTGTCGCAGAGAAGACCACTGCTCGTAGAAGTCTCCCCCGGCCGTCTCCTGGAATCGGTCTAAAAGGTATGCAGTCAACTCCTCCCAGCTGCGGAATGGGGTCCTCGCCGACCTCCACCGGTACCACGCCAGGGCCTGGCCCTCGAAGTAGATCCCGATGCATCTGAGTACCTCCGCCTCAGTCAACTCCATGACCTCGAAGTAGCGCTCCGTCCAAAAGATCCAATCGTCCGGATCCACACCCTCAAACGTAGGTAGCTTCAGCTTCTTAAGCCGGCGGTCAGCGCTAAGGTCTCCTTGCTGTATGTCATCTCTGGCTCGACCTCCTCCCCACCGGCCTGTGTCTCGCCGGTGGGCCACGTACGGAACTCCGTCACCTCCTCCATGCCGCTCCTGGAAGTGAGCGGGAGCTGCCGTTCCCCCACAGAAATTGCTGCCTCCGAAAGCGCCTCCCACGGTCCCTGCCCCTCCTGGGGGCTCTGTTCCCCATGTCCGACCCCCCTGGAGTGTTGGCTGCCATAGGGCACCCCCGGAGGGGGTGCTGTGCCGCTGGGTTCCCCCCACTCGTTGGCGGCCGGTCCCAGGACACTCCCCGCAGGAGGGGGGCCCGCCGTGGCCCGGGTAATCGGCGACGACCGGCCAGCGGCCCTGGCGGTCGGCGGCGATCGGCCAGCGACCCTGGCTCGCGTCCGCGGCCGGCCAGCGGCCTCCCGCCGGCGCCGACCGCCTGGGCTTCGGGTGGCGTCGACCGTGACCGGCCAGCGACCCTGGCGGTCGACGGCGACCGGCCAGCGGCCCTGGCTCGCGTCGGCGGCCGGCCAGCGGGCGGCCAGCGGCCTCCTCCCGCCGGCGCCGGCCCGCCTGGATCCTGGTGATCGACGGCGGTAGTGATGCTGGGACCCTCGGTTTCACCGAGGTTTGTCGGAGCAAACCCTAGACGGCTGCTTAGGGTTTGGGTTGCTGCCGCCTCCGGTTGGCTCGTCGATTCGGCGCCGGTCATCTTCTTGGAGATATCTTGCAATATTGTCATCATCGCCGAAATCGTTGTCTTCTCCTACCGCATGCTCTGCAACTCGGTTTGAAGTTCCTCCTGCGTGGACGCTTGATCTTTGATTGCCGCCTTCAAACCCTCGATCTCGAGATTGAGATCCTCACGAAGACCTTGGATCTTCTCCTCGATCGTGTTCCTCGTCCCGTGCGCCATGGATTCGTAGAGAGCTCTGATACCAATTGTTGTGAATCGACCCGATCGATTCACAAATAATTTATAGAAAAATAGAAATAGAAGGAAAAGAACGATCTTTATTAGAGAAAAGAATAAACTCTCAACTTTGATGGACGAACAAAGTCTAAACCCCTCTGAATGACGCTTGAGAGTTTCTTCTCAATACAAGCATAAGCAATAAAAGACGGCTAGACCTAATATATATAGAAAAAGCAAAGAGGAGGGTTATTTGTGGTGAAAGACCAAAATAACCCTCCATGACTAAAATTAAATAAAATAAATAAAATGCCTAAACGGCTCCTCCGCGTCTCCTGCGACGTGCGTACGTAATGACGCCTCCACCACCCGAGGAAGGTGTGGCGCCAGGTGCGCTCGCATCAGTTTCTTTCCGCCTACTCATATTATCATTTTGTACTAGTACACTTGCTCTTCTGGGTGTTTAGCTACCAAGCATGTGTTAGCTCGTATATTCTAGGATTATGTTTCCATCTACAATCATCATGATTATATATTATCTCTAGACTGCAGTTATATTATAATCATGTATTATAGATTCTCATGCTAGTACTTCATTTTGGTTACTAGCTACATGATCATATATGATATAGCATTTAGAACGTCTTATTGCTCTTAGCATACTATGCTCATCTTTATTGCTTTTTGCTTGTTGAATTGAGACTTAGGATTGTTGGTAAAGTATAGGACTTGTATGCTGAATTGTAGATTACCTCCTTGTCTTATACAGTTGCGATCGTACGTCAAGGTGCTGATGTAATCCGTAGTGAGTAGTTGGCAGTGTCATATCCTCGTTCTTCGTATTTCGATACTGGGTTATGAGAAAGCTAGTAGGACATGCTTTAGGATAAGCGCAAGTGAAGGAAAGAGGTGCATCACCTCTTAGGGGAAGATGCAAAAGAAGTTGAAGGTTTGCTTTCTACCCAATAACTACGAGCATCACATTTTCCATCTGTACCAGAGGTATACACAGGTCCAAGAAGCGCCAATGACTATAAAGGCGAGTTTATGTGCCTTACTAAGAGGATCCACCTTGACAAAAACATGTATCTGGCTTCATGGGCGGGCTCAAACCAACTATTCGAGATAGGATCGGAGCTCATTGCATAAATGAGGCCAGAAACTGAACTTTATAGACCGCGCGATTAGAGCAAAAACAAATAACAGTCAAGCGGCAAAGTAAAGTAGCAATTGGAGGCGGTGGAGCAGCCTAAGAACAAGGCCATAAATAAAGCACACGAGAATACAACATCAGAAAAGATAGCGAGGAAGCATCTTATCGAGACGACTACCCGACCCAACAATCTGTATGTCGAACCATATATTTGCCAAGTGTTTCAAGTGCAATCAACCAAGTCATCGTTCGAGCCATTGTCCACAGAGAAAGCATGTGACTTACGATGATCCGACGACGGCATCTGCGACCCCGACAATTCCGAGAAAGAAGCGGCTGTTGGTGTTGTGCGAAAGATCATCCTAGCCCCAAGAATAGACACTTCTTCGCAATAGAAGAGGTTCTTCCGAACCTGATGTACCGTCAAAGGTAAAGGATTTGGAGTTGTGGTCGACAGTAGCAACCATGAGAATATCATCAACCGACATATGGTCGAAGTAGCAGGATTTACGCTAAAGAAGTACCCGGACCAGTACTCTGTTAGGTGGGTTGAGAAGGCGCCGAACCTTACGGTAACCAAGCAGTAGTGAGTGTTGACCGAGCAGTGCTAAGTGTCTTTCCCCATTAATGTGTATAGAGACGAGGTCTATTGTGACATGGTGGACGGACTAGACATGTCACATGTTACTTGAGATACCATGGCAGTTTGATGTTAGGGAAAAACATGAGAGTCATCTCAAAACATCGGTTGGTGAAGGATAAGACGGGGTATATGCTTTCGCCTTTAAAGAAGAATAAAAGGACTGTATTCACAAGAGGGAAAGGATTTTCTTTCGTTAACAGTCTCCATAAAGGAAGCAGAAGTGGACTTCAAGGAGGCCCACGAGGTGGATGACTTAGTAGTGAACGAAAACATAGAGACCGACGAGGCAACGGAAGGAGAGGTTCCAGCAGAACACGACCGGTTCTCGATAACGTTCACATTACTCTTCTGGAGGAGTTTCACAGAGAGCGTGTATGCATGACGTCTGACACATCATTGATCTTGTTAATGGGATGGATTTGCCAAACCTTTCACACCTTTGCATGAGCCTACGAAATAACAATATTCTACTATAGGATATGGACTTACTGCAGAAGAACTCGTGTCTGAATTCTCTACAAAAGAAGGGGAACGAAATTTCTAGACAGAAGATGAAAGACTTTATGCAGAAAAACTTGTGGTAAACTTCACTACATAAGGAGGGGTCTGAGTTGGGTTTATACATCTCATTATCGGTCCCGAAAAATATTTAGGAAGATTTGTCCATGGATTTCGTGATAGAGTTGTCGAGGACTCGGCAAGACTCCAATTCGGTATTCGTTGGGGTGAATCGGTTATCATAGATGGTCCTTTAATAACTTGCAAGGGAACAATGCATGTTGCGACATTATTCTTTCCTGAAGACGTACGTTACTAAGTGGTGATCAAGGAGTCGCTTTGTATTGTACCGACCTTGGCTTTACCCAAAGTTAACCGTTCTTCAAGGTCAAGGACGACGTCGATGGCATTGGCATAGGTTTCGTGATATCTCCAGGTGGCGAACCGTAGCCTTCTTCAGTAAAGAGTTAGCGGCACTCGATAGAAGTAGTCCAGCTACAATATGATGTTATGAGGCACGATGAGCGGTGATATACATGCAAGGTGGTACAAATTGCTTCAAAAAAAATTGTACCAACATTGTAGGCACAAAGTAATCAACGTCAATAATGGCGTCATGATGTGTTTTCAGAAGGAGGTGATATAAAAGAGTATTACGACAAGCTTCACCTGACGACATTTAGACTAGTCAAAGTATTAAAGAAGCAAAAGTTTAGTTGGGGAGATGAAGCTTCAATGAACTTTGCGATGATTCACAACGAAAAACTATTTATATCGTGAAACAAAGAACTCGTGTTGAGTTCTCCAAAAGGGAGAGGTCTAACATGGATGTCATCGAGAGACTCGAAGCCGTAAGGAACCAGATACCGACTGATGTGTATTGGTGGTAGGATTTGGAAAGATATAGATGAGATTCTATATTTAAATTTCATTTTTATCTTTTTATTGCTTTCCTAGTTTGATTAATCATGGGCCTCGTTTGGTTCGCAAAAAGAAAAGAAAATCAATTCTTTGCTCTTTTATTTCCTTTGAAAATTGCAATTACCACCAATTTTTCTTTTCGGTGTTTGGAAAGGTCCGAAAAATTGGAAAGGGAACTGAATAATTGGAGGTGAAAAAATGAATCCATGGGATGAGCAGTATCCCCCATACTTTCCTTTTCCTTGGGAACGAATTTCCTTTCCTGCTCATTTCCTTTGGCACCCAAACATAGAAAAGGAATCTTTCCTTTCCCAAGACCGTGATTCCGCAAACTAAACGACGCCTTAGGGGATCTTGTATTTTAATTTCATAGTTATCTTTTTATTTCTTTCCTAGTTTGATTAGGTTCAATTTCATAGGGTTTATGTTAGATGATTTCTTATACATAGGAACTTTCTAGAAGGGAGATAATGTTTAGTCTAACAATTTTGATTAATGGATTGCTCCATTGAAATTTATCTATTTAATTCTCGTGTTTGAGAAATAAGGTGCAAGTCCTTATCTAAAGTTGTTGGTTTTCAGTGATCAGTGTTTCCATATTGTGTCAAACTTCTTTACAAAATGGACTTCTCTCAACTTTCTGAACATATCATCATTGCTATACTATCATGAACTTTGGGGGTTAGGAAACTGAAAGTAGCTTTAACAGAAGGATTTCCAAGATATTATTCCCTAAATCTACCCTATTTTGATAGTAGTCAAGGAATACCATATCACATATAGTATGACAAATCTGTCTCTGTTAAAAGGTCGAAGACTACCATTCTCCTCCCCTGCAACGGAGGGCGACGGCAACAGTCAAGACGAGGTGGATGACTCCATGCTAGAGAGTTTAGAGGGGATGGAGATGATGGCTCTAAATGGCGAGGTTGAGTGAGGTAAGGAATACAATCACGTTGAGTGAGGTAAGGAATACGATCACGAGGGTGAGGAGGCCTTGAACTCTGGTATTGTTCCCAAGAGGATTACCCATGGTCAACCACATGTTTACCAAAAACCCGACAAATGTTGAAAGAGGTGATGACAAAGTAGAGGGGTTTGGCGCGAAGAAGAATCTCTATGGTGAAGAGTTCTGTGTCACGACTGTGAGGTGTAGGAGATCAACAATGTGACAGAGTCCCTAAATGTCTATTTCTGGAATAATTGTGACCGTGAGCTGGAGAAGAGCGACGGTGATAGCTCGAAGCCAAGGGACCTCGAAATCAGGAACCAAAGGCATCTGGATTTTGCCGGACCAGGTGTTGATGAAGTCTGTAGGTAGATCGTTGGGAACAATGATGGGAATCTGAAGCTTATCATGGTCAACTTGGATCTCAATCAGGAGAGGTCAAGCTAGCTAGTTCTCCTCAGTTAAAATTACTGGAAGGCCCGGGGCCGGAATGCATCATTCAAGTAGGAAATTGAGGTGGTGGTAAGAACATTATCAGTGTCCAAACCAAGGACACGTAGTGCATTAGATGGGATTCCGACAGGAAGATGCCATGTGATCATCGCACCAACGACACCAGCACCGAGACCCACTATGAAAACAGTGTTGAAATAGACCGTGACAGAGGCAGAAGACTGGTGGTTGATGTTGGTGAAGAGGCCCAAATCAGATGGATAAGTGACCGGATAAGTGACTAAGATGCAAGATCTGAAGCTGTAGCAATCTAATTTGGATTCTGAGTGGCTGGATCTAACAGCGAAGTGGTTGTATCCACGTCAAAGGCAAGAGACTACAGTCCACTACTTTCCAGCAAAGGGAGGTGCAACAGAGGAAGAAGGGTCACCAATCCTAGTACTAGTATTACTCACATTCAATCAGGCTTCACAGAGGAGTTTTATGCATTCACTTGCTAAAAGGTAATCCAAATGGGTGCCTATAAGACACAAGCACCCGATACAAGTCTACCAACCTCAAGACCCCTAATAAATGTGGAAGTATTGATTTTATGGTTTCACACTCCACCGCTCAAAGACATGACATCCTTGTAGCAATAATGTCCACTCTTTCCCTAATGAGATATCGATCTGTTTTGTTCCACTGTCCAATTCCCATTGTAGTAGCACTTCAACAATCATAAAACACAAACTTCAACTTCTCAGCGGTTTGCACTTAAATAATCATAAAACAACAAACAACATGCATGTTTAAGATGCAACAATCTTTAACGCCCTACAAAAGAAGCCCAAGCTGTTGATCTAAACCTGCAATATCTACTGGAGTGTGTGAGAAATTTTACAAGTATTCAGTTACTCTAAAAAGCTTTATGCTTAAAATGGTATGCAAAAAATCAAGGATATAAGAAGGAAAAAATAATATAGTAAGTTAGAAATCTACCCCTTGCGCAAATATGCCTTAGACATTGAGGGATTCAACTCAATAGCTCTATTTGCATCAGCAACAGCTTCTGCAAAACAATAATCAACTTGAATTTACAATGGTGCATACCAGAAGAATAACCTAAAATGCTACAACACATAACTTCCATACAAATAAAGTCCAGACAAGCCAACATCATATAATAAACTTTAGATTCCACACATACTATCTGGAAAATACATAAAGTAGTATAACATCCTTAGCTGGAGTATTTATAAATCTATGCTTAACTGAGAGATCTAAAACAAGAAAGACTTCAGAAGCAGTAAGCTTTTTCAAGATTTAGAAGCAGAAGAGTCTCAAGAGTTTTAGATGTATCTTTTCTTCTCTTTACACAGAATATCTGCATACCAACTAATACAAATCCAGGAAGAACTCCCAAACTGTTCCTTAATTAGCACAATATTCGTCATCTATAATCAAGGGAGAAGGCTTTCCCTGATTGACACAATACAAACATTTATTATGCATTAGGTTGCATGGACATGGACATGGCTCCAGATATGGTCCATGGTTGGATTTGGAATACGGCCTTTTTGGAAAAATATGGGGTAAGGGTACGGCATAGATATGGTCATACATATGCATGAAAACATATTTATACACATATTCCATACATTAGATCTTAATAATGTATATACTTGAGCATGTTTTGATAGTAACTTGTTCAAAAAGTTCTAGAAAGTATTCACTAGAAGAAGAAAAAAAAAGTTATTTCCTCATAAGTCAATTATATTTGGCATGATCATAAACATGCCCAAATCACCTTCAACTATGATTTGGGCCGGCCATATCTAATAGGAGTATCAAGGAAGTATACTATCCAATATGTGTCCTATACGAGTACGGGCATAGATACGGTCCTCCAGAGAAGTATCTGTGCAACATAGATTATACGTAACTTAGAAAGACAACAAGCACACAGGAGCCCCCTCGGAGGTCAAGTCAGTCTTGAAACTTTGGTCAGGCACATACCAACTTGCATGGAACATGCTAGTTAAACAAAGCATCACTGCCACAAGTCTTGTCTTCCTATTTAGAAGATTTGAAGTCGCAGGATCAAACTCCTATGACAAGTAGCAAGTGTATGGTTTAAAGTATCGGCCGATACCGACCCGATACGGCCGATACCGATACGGTTTGGCATGTCCCGATCCGATACTGTCCGATACCCGACATTGACCGATACCAATATTGGGGGTCTCTTTTCCGGTCAATTCGGCAAAGAAAATTAAACGAAAAAGACAAATCAGCAAGGGTTTAAAGCATAATAAGGTTGTAAAAGCATGTAAAAGAAGAAAATCAATCTATTGTTTGTTGGTGTTTTTGCCTTTGGACTAGAAAATATAGTCCCACATCGGCTACACCAAATGGTGATTATCTCAATATAATGCATTGCTTGTGTTGAGGTGTGCACATGAGGTGTAGTGGGGCACAAGTTTGTGCCATGTGGAAGTATTTTCTAGAAGGAAAAAGGATTAAATCCAACAAGGATGAAAGTTAATTTTTGTTGTGCGGATGCGGACTCGGACTCGGACACGGACTCCAGGATGTCTCGTGCATGCACGGGAGTGTTCGGGGGGTAGGCGTGGACTGGCACACTTCTATGCTGATTGTGGGATGATCTAAAATATCAAACTCTATTTTTGAGTATTGGTATTTTAGTCCCACATCGGATAGGAGAAGAGGTGAAGTCTCAACTCCACTCTATAAATAGAGCCCCTTGGCCTCCTTTGAAAGATGCACCAAGAAGAGAGTTGAGGGAGTCTGTTAAGTCCAGGAAGCCCGTTCAAGTCTCAAATATTGACTTACGAGCGTTCCAGAAGTTCTCCTGAACTTGCTGGTTCCTGGGAGCTTATCCGTACTGCAGGTATAGCTTTGAGCGCCGGTGTTCTACACCCCAGCGAGATCCGTTCTTCTTCCTCCCTCTTTCTGTTGTCTTCGAGAATCTGAGACTCAACTGTTGTTGATCATCTCTTGTTGCCTTCGAGAATACCGTCGCTTCTCTTTAGAAGTTATACGGTTCTGTTGCCTTCGAGAAATATTACGAAATAATCTTTTTAGATTCTCGTAAAACAACTTCACCTTCTTTAGGGTGTTGTTGCCAGAAATATTGTCTTTACAATTGTTTCTGAACTCGTGTTTTTTCCATCGATTGTTCGTCAAGGGACCAACAATCTCAAAGCTATACGATTCGATGGAAAACACTCGTGCTTCGCTTGTCGATACCGGCTTTAACAAGTTGGAGAAATTCGACGGTGAACACTTCCAGATCTGGAAGCGAAAGGTGACTCTGAACCTTCAACTCGTGGATGTTGATCACGTGTTGGATGAGGAAGAACCAATCGTTCCAGCAACAGGATCTGCTGCTGTTCTGGCCGCTGCTACGAGCAAGCAGACGAAGTGGAAAAAGGATAACAGCATATGCAGGCTGCTGATCCTGAATTCCATGGAAGACTCTCTGGCTGAGTCCTACACAAAGAAGACTTCTGCCAAAGAGATCTGGGAGTCCGTGGGGAAGCTGTATGACGACGACGAGGCCCGGTCGAAGATGTTCATGGTTGAAAAATACCACAAATGGGTCTTTGAAGACGAGAAGACCATGCTGCCCCAAGTGAAAGAGTTCCTGAAGCTGCGCCAGAAACTGGAGGATGATAGCATGCCCCTCGTCGACAAGTTCGTCGTTGGAGGGATCGTGGCAAAACTTCCTCCAGGATGGAGCAACATCTATACAAGGATGCATAGGAAGAAGATGGAGATTAGCCTGGATAATCTCCTCAGTGAGATTCATGTTGAGGACGAAATGCGCTCTCAACAGAAGTTGGACGCCCTATCCAAGCAACTAGCAACGGCAAATCTGGTTCAAGCCACCAGAGAGAACAAAGGGAAGCAGGCGGCTTCTCACCACAAGAAGAAGGACTTCTCGAATCTGAAAGTGAAGGGTCCAGGATTCAAGCAACAGAAGTCCAAGTCCCATGTGACTTGCTTCAACTGTGGCAAGAAGGGTCAGTATAAAAGTGAATGCAAGTCCAAGCCCAAAGAGCAAGGTGAGCCTAACAAGGTTTCTTTGGTTACTAATCAGGTTGCCATGATAGCACAGGTTGCAACTGTGGGGGCAGACTTGGACTGGTGGATAGACACTGGCGCGACATGTCATGTCTGTTCAGACAAGGACTGGTTCGTCTCCTATGAGCCTACTTCCGAGAAAGTCATGATGGCAAACCAGGCACAAGCTGAAGTACTGGGGATCGGGACGGTGGAGCTGAAGCTTACATCGGGGAACATTCTGACGCTTCAAGGTGTGAAGCATGTTCCTGCAATCGCAAAGAACCTGATCTCTGGGAGCCTGCGCTGCAACGCAGGCTTGAGGATGGACATCAATGCTGGCCAAATGGTGATGTCCAAGAAGGGTACTTTCTTCGGGAAAGCTTTTCAGACTGAAGGAATGTACAAAATTCAGCTTGTTGTAACCCAGCATAATAATGTTAATGCTATCACTAGTTTGAATTACTCTCTTGAATTGTGGCATAATAGACTAGGACATGTTCATTGTAAGCGAATAAACAAAATGTCTAGTCTAGGACTTATCTCCAAGTGTGGGGGTAAGGTAGAGAAATGTGAGATATGTGCTCAGACGAAGATCACAAGGAAACCCTTTCACAGGGTCAATCGAAGCACAGATCTTCTGGAGTTGGTTCACTCAGATATCTGTGACTTCAAACAATTCTCTACAAAGGCCGGGATGAAGTATTTCATTACTTTCATAGACGACTTCTCCAAGTATGCCTTCGTCTATTTACTCAAATCTAAAGACGAAGCATTCGAGAAGTTCAAGGAGTTCAGGGCCGAGGCTGAACGGCAAACTGGACAACAACTCAAGAGGCTGAGGAGTGATCGAGGTGGGGAATATAGGTCTCACGAATTCTCATCATTCTGCAAAGAACATGGAATCATCAACGAGACGACGGCTCCGTATTCTCCACAATCCAACGGAGTAGCAGAAAGGAAGAACAGAACGTTGACAGAGATGATGAACTCTATGCTGTTGACTGCGGGTCTCCCAAAGTGCTATTGGGGAGAAGCTGCATTAACGGCCACTTTCATTCTGAACAGAGTGCCATATGCAACTTCCGACATAACTCCTCATGAACTCTGGTTCAAAGTCAGACCCAACCTGAATGTCATTCGAGTGTGGGGGTGCCTGGCTTATGTGAAGCTCCCGGATCTGAAGATTCAGAAGCTGGGGACAAGGACTACTAAGGCGATCTTCCTGGGGTATGCCGAGAAGAGTGATACTCGGAGATTCCTTGATATCGAGTCAAATCATATCATCGAATCTCGCGATGCTGAATATTTTGAAGAAAAGTTTGCAAGGCACAAGAACATTGTTCTCGCGGATATTCCGGAGAATAATGAGGGTGCGAAGCAGACAGAGGTCTTTATCAAACCGGTAGTCCAAGATGGAGCTGTTGTCGAGGAGACATCAGCTGAACCAGAACTCGCTGAGCCGTCAACTAAGCGAGCGAGGAGGCCGAAAGACTTCGGAGATGACTTCGTCACCTATCATGTGGAAGCAGATCCGCTTACCTATGATGAGGCGATGAAGACCAGAGATGCTATATTCTGGAAGGAGGCGATTGACAACGAGATTGACTCAATCACCTCCAATAACACATGGGTATTGGTCGACCTACTAGAAGGAGCAAGACCCATCGGATGCAAATGGATCTTCAAGAAGAAGATGAAAGCAGATGGAACCATTGACAAGTTCAAGGCCAGGCTAGTGGCCAAGGGATTTGCTCAGAAGCAGGGGATCGACTACTTTGACACTTATGCTCCAGTAGCTCGGATGACAACTATCAGATTGTTAATTGCTTTAGCAGCAATACACAAGCTGGTGATACATCAGATGGATGTAAAAACGGCATTCCTTAATGGCGAGCTGACCGAAGAGATCTACATGCAACAACCAGAAGGTTTTGTCGTCAGAGGTCTGGAAGACAAAGTCTGCAAGTTGATGAAGTCTCTGTATGGTTTGAAGCAAGCTCCCAAAATGTGGCATGAGAAGTTTGACAAGGTGATAAGGTCAAATGGCTACAGGGTCAGTGAAACAGATAAGTGTGTCTATACGAAGTTTGCTGACGGAAGAGGAGTAATCGTTTGTCTATACGTGGACGACATGCTAATCCTAGGTACGGATTTAAGCTGCGTCACAGAGACAAAGAAATTCCTCTCGACCAAGTTCAGTATGAAGGACTTGGGGGATGCCGACGTAATCTTGGGGCTCAAGATCATCCGGACAGGCACTGGAATAGCGCTGTCACAGTCTCATTACATTGAGAAGATGCTCTCTCGCTACGGGTATCAAGATCTTCCTATTATTGATACACCGTACAGGAGTGATCTGAAACTGGAGCCAAATTCGAAGGAGAGCGTCAGGCAGTTGGAGTACGCTAGCGTCATCGGAAGTTTGATGTACGCTACTACTGCCACAAGGCCTGACATAGCCTTTGCAGTGGGAATGCTGAGTCGATTTACGAGCAATCCAGGCGTAAAACATTGAAAAGCTGTGAAGCGTGTTATGAGATATCTCAAGAAGACTCAGACATATGCACTATACTACAGCGGAGATCCGTCAGTAGTGGAAGGCTTCAGTGATGCTAGCTGGTGTTCAGAGGTGGAGAGCGAATATTCCACAGGTGGATATGTATTCGCCATGGGTGGAGCTGCTATATCGTGGAAGTCGAAGAAGCAGACTATGTTATCTCGCTCTTCCATGGAATCTGAATTCTTTGCATTGGACGCTGCTGCAGATGAAGCAGAGTGGCTTCGGGAGCTCATATATGACCTTCCAATGGTTGGGGCTCAGATACCGGCGATTCCGATATACTGTGACAACCAGGCGGCAGCAGCAGTGGCATCAAATGAACTCTTCAACGGGAAGAAGAGGACTGTGCGGTTGAAGCACAGAGCAGTGAACGATCTCATCAAAAGGGGCGTCATTGCAGTGATCGATGTTCGGAGTCAGGAAAACCTGGCGGATCCGTTCACGAAGGGTCTCAAGCGTCAGCTGGTCGAGGACACAGCAAGGAAGATGGGCTTGAAGACTTTCTGATATTGTGTTATTGTAATCCTACCATAAAATTTTATGTTATTGGTTCAAAGAGAAATCTACTAGATATTTAATTTTTGGTTCAAAGGAGGATCATTGACTAGAATAATATCAGTTAACAGTGGGTACTTGTTCTGCGGAACATGGAAGGGTTACGGACCCATAACCACTGTTGTCTACTATGTATTTTCTGCGGAAAATTGATCCTGTGGGAAGGATGGCTTAAACGCCTTAATGAGTTCTCAGGCAGAGTGAATGCCTGGTGTGCTTTACAGGAAGCACGGTAGAGCAGCACTACAAGGAGTGAAACTCCATGCTACAGTGGGGTGACTCCACCATGAGGTTCCCAGGTAGGGATAATGCCTCGGCTTTGCAAGCTAAGTCACAGCGGAGTAGCACCGCAAATAGGCAGGTAGCCTAATGCTGTATGATAATCGTAATAAAGAGAGGTAGACAGCACTACAAAGAGGACGATGTCCTCATGTTACAGTGGCATGACACCACGAAGAGGTACCGGGTAGGGTAAAGCCTCGGCTTCGCAAGCCATGTCATAGCGGCGTAACACCGCAAGGAAGCGCAAGGCTTCATGCTGGGTAGTTTGGCACTACAAAGGGGCTTGTGACCTCATGCTACAGTAGTATGACACTACGATGAGGTACCCAGGTGGGGTAAAGCCTCGGCTTTAAGCCATGTCATAGCGGCGTAGCACCGCAAAGAAGCGCAATGCTTCATGCCATGACTCTTTATAAAGAACTCACCTATAGTGTATGGAAAGAGATATCAGGCCGTCTCTTGAGGGTAAGCTTGTAGACGCCCAAAATTATACACTGAAACCAGGCTGGCACAAGGCCTTCAATGTGCAGCCAGAAGCACAGTTGATGTCATTATGTGAGTAGGAAGAATTGCAGTTATGGTGCAGAATTCAAGGCTTAGTCCATTCTTGTATCATGCTGTTATTTAACCTATGCGGGAAGATTCAAGTCGTAGCGACATCTCTCCTAATGCATGATGGACAATCACTGTGGGGAACGCTCAACCCATATATTGAGATATGTGGGAGATTGTTGGTGTTTTTGCCTTTGGACTAGAAAAGATAGTCCCACATCGGCTACACCAAATGGTGATTATCTCAATATAATGCATTGCTTGTGTTGAGGTGTGCACATGAGGTGTAGTGGGGCACAAGTTTGTGCCATGTGGAAGTATTTTCTAGAAGGAAAAAGGATTAAATCTAACAAGGATGAAAGTTAATTTTTGTTGTGCGGATGCGGACTCGGACTCGGACACGGACTCCAGGATGTCTCGTGCATGCACGGGAGTGTTCGGGGGGTAGGCGTGGACTGGCACACTTCTATGCTGATTGTGGGATGATCTAAAATATCAAACTCTATTTTTGAGTATTGGTATTTTAGTCCCACATCGGATAGGAGAAGAGGTGAAGTCTCAACTCCACTCTATAAATAGAGCCCCTTGGCCTCCTTTGAAAGATGAACCAAGAAGAGAGTTGAGGGAGTCTGTTAAGTCCAGGAAGCCCGTTCAAGTCTCAAATATTGACTTACGAGCGTTCCAGAAGTTCTCCTGAACTTGCTGGTTCCTGGGAGCTTATCCGTACTGCGGGTATAGCTTTGAGCGCCGGTGTTCTACACCCCAGCGAGATCCGTTCTTCTTCTTCCTCCCTCTTTCTGTTGTCTTCGAGAATCTGAGACTCAACTGTTGTTGATCATCTCTTGTTGCCTTCGAGAATACCGTCGCTTCTCTTTAGAAGTTATACGGTTCTGTTGCCTTCGAGAAATATTACGAAATAATCTTTTTAGATTCTCGTAAAACAACTTCACCTTCTTTAGGGTGTTGTTGCCAGAAACATTGTCTTTACAATTGTTTCTGAACTCGTGTTTTTTCCATCGATTGTTCGTCAAGGGACCAACATTGTTAAACCAATCAGTAAGGGTGACTACTATTTCATTTAATTTCAAAACTACTAAGAAATAACAGTGAAAATACTTAAAATTATGCCTAAATGTATAAAATATATGTTTTTCAAATGTAAATAATTTATTAATAATTATTTGCTTTCTGATACCAAAAAAATCCGATACTCCGACCCAAAACCGCCGATACTACCGATATCGCCGATACCAATACTCTTAGGAATAGTCCGAGACCGATTCCGATACCGTGAACCTTGGACTACTTGAAACTGTGCAAGTGATCATTAAGGATCAAGCTAAGTACCGTAGGTGCCAATATTATCTTGTGTTCGCCTCTTCCTTCGATAGTGATTTAAATTTTACTAACTGTACTCAGTACTTAACACGGGATTCAATAGAAAATATGTCTTGGCTTAGGTCAAGGCTAGTTAAGAAGATTTTTTTCCAGATTGCAAGAGTTTCGTGAATTGGGTTTAGGCTATTTGATGCAAATTAGGTCAAACCAACTCAACTTAGTTTCCATTCGAGTGGTTCGAAAGTTGTTCAGAGTTCACCGAAACCAATCATTACCCATTGCTCTTGCTATATTTTTAGTTTCTAGAACATGCCTTCACTTTACAACAGCCCACTTACAATATATTACAGATGCTTCACTTTACAAAAAAAATTATGAATTGTTTCAGAGTATAAAACTTATACTAGCGAGTACAAACAAGCGAATAATTGCTAAGTGCGTATCCAGACCATTTTTTACTAGAAATAGTAAGTAGTAACTGCAGTTCTTTCTGCAGGAAAAAAACGAAAGCATTCAGTATCGCTTTCTAGTCTTACTCGAGAAAAACAGCGGTAACAACTAAAAAATAAATTCAACAGCATCGTCGACCGGAGACGATCACACAGAGGCAAATATTCAAACACCTGGCCGACAAAAGCACCACGACGAGAAAAGCCCGAACAGCGCGAAATCGCGCTAGAGAAGACCACATTGAGCACGCGTCCGCTCGCAGAGTGAATAGAGATGAGTAATGTGTTGAGGTTTGACCTGTGAAGCTGCCGAGCTTGATGTTGGCCTGGGCGCGGTCGGCGTAGAGGTCGGCGCAGGCGGGGTCCAGCGCAAGCGCCTTGCCGTAGAGATCGGCGGCGAGCTCGAAGTTGTCGTCGACGAACGCCTCCTTCGCCCTCTCCTTCAGATCCCCCGCCGCCGTCGCCATGGGTGGACAAGAAGAAAGACTAGATTTTGATTCAACCGAATAGAACAAGGAGGAGAGAGAGGATGAGTAGGAACTAGCAAACCAAATTATATATATCAGAGAAAGAAAGAGAGGGAAGCCTGATTTATTTCTAGAGAGTTCCCCTGTGTGGGCCCCACCACGGGTTCCTTCCTGAAGGAGAAATGTAGGGGGCGTTTGGTTCAAGTTTTTTGTGACTTGAAAATCGATTTTAAATTTATTATCCATGTTTGGTATATTTAGAATTGGAAATGAGAAGAAAATGGGAGGGGTTTAAGAGGGAAAGTTATTTTCATTGACTTGGAAAAGCTATTTCCAAGCACCCCTTGGAAATAGATTTGTTTTTCTAAGAATTATGTTTGGCTATTTTGTTTGGACGGTTATACCCTCTTTTTATTTTTAAATTTTTAACTTATATCCCAAATATGTAAATCATCATGAAATTAATGAAAGGGTATTAAAGGAAAACTAAATAAATTAATATTTTTATCTCTTTGTAAACCAAACATGGAGATAAAAAAAATTTAAAATTTTGAACTAGCTATTTTCAACCTAACCAAATATGGGTATAAAAATGTTGAATTTATTTTCCATGGAAAAGAAATTGAAAACCTATTTCTAGAAATATAAAAACTTGATCGAAACGAGCCATAATATATTCTACTAGATAATAGGAAAACTTAGATGGTGAAACTTTTGAATTCCGAAAATACCCTTACATACTTGTACTAATTAAAAATAGTTCATTAATTTTAATAAGGACAACTTAGTAATTAGGAAGACTACTCTTTGGTCTTCCTAAAGAGTCTTCTTAAACTAATTAAAAAATGTTAAAATACGTGCAAGGCACGTGCAGGAATAGTAGGGGGAGTGGCGTTTCGACTTCTGCGAGATTGGGACATTATTTTGTTTGGACTCGGTTGGGCGACCAGAGTTTTCTAATTGCTCCGCTCGAGTCGAGTCGTGTTAGCGGAAAGTCAAGCCGTGGTGGTGTCCGTGTACTGTTCAGTTGACTTTGAATTTTCTCGAGTCCATGGCATGCTCGAGGCCTGCACAATTGGACTAGCAAACTCATACTTGATTGGGTCGGTCAACTACGGTTGTGAACTTGTGGCGTAGCAGCAGCTCTCTTGTTAACAAAACAAAAAAAAAACATATATGCTATTCATAAAATAGACATGTTCTCTTTTCTATGCATCTAAATTATAAAAAAATTATATATATATATATATGGTTAGAGTGAGACACAACCTTCCAAGAGGTTGCAGGTTCGAGCAACGGGAGAAGCACATTTAATTCTATGTAGAAAAATAAATGTGAGTGCGGACCGGATACGGTGAGATACAAGTACTGGTACGGACCTTCGGGACCTTTGGGTCAGAAGTTTATAACACAATTATCTATTTCAATTATCTCTTTTCTATGCATCTAAATTATAAAAAATTATATATATATATATATATATATATATATATATATATATATATATATATATATATATATATGTGGTTAGAGTGAGACACAACCTTCCAGGAGGTTGCAGGTTCGAGCAACGGGAGAAGCACATTTAATTCTATGTGGAGAAATAAATGTGAGTGCGGACCGGATGCGGTGAGATACAAGTGCTGGTGCGGACCTTCGGGACCTTTGGGCCAGAAGTTTATAACACAATTATATATATATATATATATATATATATATATATATATATATATATATATATATATATATATATATATATGGCTTAAAAAAATATATGGCTTAATTGTACTTTGATACCCTCAACTATTTCCGTTTTTCAACTTAATATCCTAAACTTTTTTACTCAACAACTCGATACCCTCAACTATTTTAGTTTTTCAACTTAATACATAAACCCAAAATATCCCCAAACTACTCCTGGCTCCCTCTTTCTCTCGGGAGGGGGGGGGGGGGGGGGGGGGGGGGGGGGGGGGGGGGCTGCTGCTCGGGGCTGAAGGGGGGCACCGGAAAGGGGGCTGCTGCTGCTCGGGGCTGAAGGGGGGTGAGGGGGGGGGGGGGGGCACCGGAAGGCGAGGGTGGGGGTTGCTGCGGGCGGGGGGCAGAGGAGGGGTGGGCCGGAGGCGGCCGACAAGAGGGGGGGGCGGGGGCGGGGGCTTGTGGCCGAAGGGGGGAGCGGAGGGGGTGGTGAGGGGTTGGGGCCGAAGGGGGGAGCGGAGTGGGGGGGGGGGGGGGGGTGAGGGGTTGGGGCTGAAGGGGGGAGCGGAGGGGGGGGGGGGGGTTGAGGGTTTGGGGTAGTTTTGAATTTTAGGCAGGGGCATTATTGTCCAAATAAAATTCAGGGTATCAACTTGAAAAAAAAAATAGTTGAGGTAGTAAGTTGAAAAACGAAAATAGTTGAGGGTATCAAAGTACAATTAAGCATATATATATATATATATATATATATATATATATAAAGAGAGAGAGAGAGAGAGAGAGAGAGAGAGTAGAGGAAAAATGGTTTGAAACCCTTGTTAGCAATCACCCGAATAAAACGCGTCTTATACGCAAATTTTTCCGTATTTTAAATAAACGTATAATATATGCGTACTTTTGAAAAATTCGCATTTATACGCGAATTTTAAGTCGTTAGAGTATCAAACGCGTATTATACGAATTTTAAAAAAATTCAGAAAAAAAATGAGAAAACTGAACAGTTGCAGCGTTGCTATCAAGTAATTGCCAGGGTCCCACGCCACACTCTTTATCTTGGACACTTAACCGCTTGAGTCTGCTCCTATTAAGCATTAGGATGGCACAATTTTCAAAAAAAATTATCAAAAGCAAAGAAGAAGAACCAAAGAGTCTCCAAGAGTCTTTCTCCAATTCCAACGGTCCAACAACCTGCTGGTTCAATTGCAAGTTTGCAACAATTAAAGCAACACTTCGTTTAATCCAGAATCCATCCCACCTCTGTAGGTCAAGTAGCACAGTTTAGGTTCATTCTTCAAATCTGTAAATTCTTGTTAGTTTGATATATACCTGGCTATATAAAGTGGAAGATAGCAATCAGGAAAAGTTTGCACCTGTAAACCATCATTAGGGTTCTGAAACTTTAAGGAGAGAGAAGAGAAAGCATTGTATTATATATATATATATATATATATATATATATATACGAATTTTTAGTGCCGAATTTGTTCTTATGAAACGTACTAAACACGAATTAAATCTAATTCGAATATTTTTCGTTAGACGAATGTTTGATCGAATTTTTGAACGTATTTTACTTATATTGTGCCGATTTATACTCGTACTTTTGTCGTCCCGAATTTTTTCCGCCGAATTGCTAACAAGGGTTGAAACATTCATTTTGAGGAGATCCCTTGACAAAAGTGGTTTTGAACTTGTCGCGTAGCAACAGCTGTTGCAGGAGCTCTCATATTCAATCAACAGAAGCTAACATGATTGTGCACCTGAAGTGTCATTCATCGCCAAAATTTAAACTTTGGCATAATAGACTAGGTCACCCAGGATCAGCTATGATGAAACGAATCATGAGCCAATCCAGTGGACACAACCTGCAGAACCTGAAGATTCTTCAGAAGTATGATTACTCGTGTCTACCTTGTTTTCAAGGCAAACTTATAACGAGAACATCCCTTTTGAAAGTGGGACTAGAGTCTCCTAGCTTCTTAGAGAGAATTCATGGAGACATTTGTGGACCTATTCACCCCGCAAGTGGTCCATTTAGGTACTTTATGGTACTTATAGATGCATCTACTAAATGGTCTTATGTGTGCCTTTTGTCCACCCGCAACTTAGCTTTTTCTAAGCTATTGGCACAAATAATTAAGTTGCGGGCTCATTTCTCCGATAACCATATCAAAAAATTAAGACTTGATAATGCGGGTGAATTTACTTCACAGGTTTTTCAAGACTATTGCCAAGCAACTGGCATCGAAGTTGAACATCCTGTAGCTCATGTTCATACCCAGAACGGGTTAGCAGAATCTCTTATTAAGAGATTACAATGGATTGCTCGTCCATTGTTGATGCAGTCACAGTTGACTGTGGAAGCTTGGGGTCATGCTATATTGCATGCCGCATCACTTATTAGAATACGGCCTTCTGGGGGTCATATTCTATCTCCGATGCAGCTCGCTTATGGTTCACCTCCAAATATCTCTCATTTGAGAGTTTTTGGTTGTGCTGTTTACGTCCCCATTGCCCCCCCCACAAAGGACCAAAATGGGTCCACAACGTCGATTAGGTATCTATGTTGGGTTTGACTCACCCTCTATAATTAGATACCTAGAACCCCTGACGGGTGACGTATTTAAGGCACGTCTTGATGACTGTGAGTTTGATGAAGGATTATTTCCTAAACTGGGCACACAGTCTAAGAAGCCAGAAGCTTCTAAGACAATTTTTTGGGACACAAAAACTTTGTCTCATTTTGATCCGCGTACAAGTCAATGTGAAGATGAGATCCTGAAGATATTACATCTTCATAACACTGTACATCTACTTCCGGATACATTTACTGACAACCAGAAGATTGTCAAATCACACGTCCCTGCTGCCAACACGCCAGCTAGGATTGACATCCCCAAAGATGGATACAATCCGCCGGCAACAGAAATGGCAATACCTCAATTAAAAAGAGGACGCCCACCAGGTTCGAGAGACAAAGTCCCTCGTAAAAGAAAAAATCCTGGAGAAATTAAGAAGATCCCAACACAGGATTCTGAGCTCAGATCAGCTACCTCTCCCCTCCTAGTTTCCCCTGAAGAGGAACAAACAGAAGAAATATCATTAAATTATGTACGTACTGGAGAGGTACTGAACAGAAAAAGCACAGTCGTCGACGACGATTTTACGTTCAATATTGCCGTTCACGTCACTGAAAATGACGATGACATCGATCCACGGTCTCTAGCGGAATGTAAACGCAGAGGCGATTGGCCAAAGTGGAACGAGGCAATAGGAGTAGAGCTGGACTCACTCTTGAAACGCGAAGTCTTTGGACCAGTAGTCCAAACACCTGAAGGTGTAAAACCTGTGGGATATAAATGGATCTTCACAAGAAAAAGAAATGAACACAACATAGTTGTGCGCTACAAAGCACGCCTTGTAGCACAAGGTTTCTCCCAGAAATCGGGAATAGATTATGAAGAAACATATTCTCCGGTCATGGATGGGAATACCTTCAGATTCCTGATCAGCCTCTCTTCTCTGAAAAGCCTAGAAATGCAGCTCATGGACGTTGTGACTGCATATCTTTATGGCAATATAGATAAAGATATCTATATGAAACTCCCTGAAGGATATAAAATTTCACCAGAGAAAACAGATAGACCTCGGGACACCTATTCTGTAAGGTTACAAAGATCATTGTACGGTCTTAAACAATCAGGAAAAATGTGGTATAACAGACTAAGTGAGTTTCTTGCTACGCAAGGATTTACTAATGATAAAGTCTGCCCGTGTATCTTTATAAAAAGATCGGGAACAGGATTTGTTATAGTCGCCGTTTATGTCGACGACTTAAATATCATTGGATCTCCTGCAGAGATCACTGAGATATCTGAAAGCCTTAAGACGACTTTTGAAATGAAAGACCTAGGCAAAACAAAGTATTGTCTTGGCTTACAGATCGAACACCTAAAGGGTGGTATCCTGTTACACCAATCTACATATACACGATGATTACTTAAACAATTCCACATGGATAAATGCCATCCCCTTAGTACACCAATGGTCGTTCGATCATTAGACGTAAAGAAGGACCCTTTCCGTCCACTGGAAGAGGGGGAGGAATTATTAGGTCCTGAAGTACCTTACCTAAGTGCCATTGGGGCACTACTCTATCTGGCTAACTGTACGCGTCCTGATATAGCGTTTTCAGTTAACTTATTAGCCAGATACAGTGCAGCGCCCACAAAGCGCCACTGGAATGGAGTGAAGCATCTTCTGCGCTACCTCCAAGGGTCTATAGACCTAGGACTATATTACCTGAATAGTGGGTCTTCCACTTTACTTGGTTATTCAGATGCAGGTTATAGATCAGATCCCCACACAGAGAAATCACAAACTGGATTTGTGTTTACTTTCGGTGGTACGGCTATCTCCTGGAGGTCCGTCAAACAGACCAGTGTGGCTATCTCATCCAACCATTCTGAACTCCTGGCAATCCATGAAACAAGCAAGGAGTGTGTTTGGCTTCGCTCCGTCATTCAGCACATTTTGGCATCTACTGGCCTGAAGACTGGTGAACTTGAGCCTACTACCCTTTTTGAAGATAATGCAGCATGCGTAGCTCAACTTCAGAAAGGATACATGAAGAGTGACAAGACGAAGCACATATCCCCCAAATTCTTCTGGACGCACGACCTTCAAGAGAAGGGACAAGTCAAAGTACAACAAATTCAATCTTGTAATAACTTAGCAGATTTGTTTACCAAAACACTGCCACGATGTACTTTTGTAAAGCTTGTAAGAGGAATAGGGATGAGGCAACTAAAAGACCTGCAAGCCTGAAGCTTGTATAGATCAGGGGGAGTAAAACTATAGGATTATACTCTTTTTCCTTAGGACTGATGGTTTTTCCTACTGGATTTTCCACGGCCAAGGTTTTAACGAGACAAACCAAGTTTACTCTGGATCCAGCAGTATCCACCCCATTAGCTTATTGAACCATGAAGTATTTCATAAGTGGATCCAAGGAAATGGATGAATAAGGGGGAGTGTTGTGTAAACCTTATTATTCACCATTATGTCATGAGTTACACATAACCCTTGGGATCATGTAACTCATGTCCCGTGGGTCATGTAACTCATGATCCTTGGGTTGCCCCTTATCCCTATATATATGGCCCTTGCCATATGATGAATGAGAGGAATAAAATACTATTCTACGATATATCGTCTCCCTTCAAACAGAAGTAGAGTAGTTGTCTTGGAAGTTGAAAAAAATACGTTTTATTGTCTCCTCAATACTTTTGCATTGGAGAGAGTTTTTCTATCTCATTGTCTTTTGAGATATAGTTTGGTCACATAAACAAGACATTGTCTTGTGGCTCATGCCACATAGGAGCCACCTAAGACTCGCACTTAACAAGACAATAGGGTTGGAGATGCTCTAAGGATTCCGAGAACCCAATAGTCCAACTTGTCTCACAAGTTTCACTCTCTGTGAAGTGATGCCAAGAACAAGTACTAGACCACAGTACATGACTGCGTAGAATTGGCACTGTTCTGAACCCAATTTTGCTGTTGAGAAATGAAGTGCATAAGAAGTCATCAATATTTTCAGGATAAAAGCTTATGCACAGTGCCTAAATCTACAACTGGTATATAACAACGTAATGTGAGAGTAATAGCACAGAAAAAATCAACAAAAACTACAACATGCTGAAGAGTTTTCTACAATGAATCAATGTGGTATATAGCAATTGGGATGGTTCAGGATGCTCCCAAACGATTCTTTGCAAACAAAAAAAATGATGCTTGTGAAGAGGAGGAGCATGCTCAACCACGGGAATAGGACTTGTAAAAGAATACTCGAACATTATAATGCAGTAACTGAGCTTTGCAGTGTGGCTGTTCACTTGACTTTGTCCAATGTATGACAACCCCGAGGCTGCTGATTGGATGGGTGCTTCCTCTTCGGCAGCTGCCGGCATTGTTGCTCTCTTTATCATCATCCTTGTATATATCTGACTACTTCTTGCCCATCTTCCAGTTCTGTTGATATTCAAAAACACCAAATGATGGAACCTAAATAGTCTCAGGTTACAAACAAAAAAAATGATGCTTGTGAAGAGGAGGAGCATGCTCAACCACGGGAATAGGACTTGTAAAAGAATACTCGAACATTATAATGCAGTAACTGAGCTTTGCAGTGTGGCTGTTCACTTGACTTTGTCCAATGTATGACAACCCCGAGGCTGCTGATTGGATGGGTGCTTCCTCTTCGGCAGCTGCCGGCATTGTTGCTCTCTTTATCATCATCCTTGTATATATCTGACTACTTCTTGCCCATCTTCCAGTTCTGTTGATATTCAAAAACACCAAATGATGGAACCTAAATAGTCTCAGGTTACAAACAAAAAAAATGATGCTTGTGAAGAGGAGGAGCATGCTCAACCACGGGAATAGGACTTGTAAAAGAATACTCGAACATTATAATGCAGTAACTGAGCTTTGCAGTGTGGCTGTTCACTTGACTTTGTCCAATGTATGACAACCCCGAGGCTGCTGATTGGATGGGTGCTTCCTCTTCGGCAGCTGCCGGCATTGTTGCTCTCTTTATCATCATCCTTGTATATATCTGACTACTTCTTGCCCATCTTCCAGTTCTGTTGATATTCAAAAACACCAAATGATGGAACCTAAATAGTCTCAGGTTACAAACAAAAAAAATGATGCTTGTGAAGAGGAGGAGCATGCTCAACCACGGGAATAGGACTTGTAAAAGAATACTCGAACATTATAATGCAGTAACTGAGCTTTGCAGTGTGGCTGTTCACTTGACTTTGTCCAATGTATGACAACCCCGAGGCTGCTGATTGGATGGGTGCTTCCTCTTCGGCAGCTGCCGGCATTGTTGCTCTCTTTATCATCATCCTTGTATATATCTGACTACTTCTTGTCCATCTTCCAGTTCTGTTGATATTCAAAAACACCAAATGATGGAACCTAAATAGTCTCAGGTTACAAAAGCTCATCCCACAAACTGAGGACTAATTATGCAGTTCCATGAATAATCTAAACAAATGTAAGAAAACAAAGACAGCAAAAAAATAAGGGGATGCAATACATGCGCACAGTATTTTTGCTCCTTGCAACCATGTTCAACATCAGGTTATTTAGTTTATTTACCTTCATATTGGCAATGAATCGCTTAGTTTCCTTCACTGTACGGTGTGGCTAAGGGCAGGGGTCTCATGCTAGGGTACCTGATATGTAGAGTTTAGTACAACACAAACCCAACCTAGATGTTTGTGAATGAAAGAAAAGAATATGTAGGCTACTCCTAACCACGATAAGCAGATTTAATGATTCAGAAACTGAACAGATCTAAAGAAAAGATGACACCCTATGTAGTGAAGCTAGTGGATTTCATAATTGCTAAACTTTAAGATCATTACTATTCCAACCGACAATACTGACCATAATGCAGAACATCGACAACTAGAAAGAATACGCCAAAAAACTAAACACTAGAAGCAAGCATAACACCATGGGGAAAAAGTATATAAAACAATTGGTAAATTTTGACTCGTAATAAAAGCAAAAATAGTAGGTATGATACAATTTTAATGTTTGCCAAAGCTTGATCACGTTATGTTTTAGAGGTTAAATCGGCATGCTTCTAGAATGTGTTGTTGACTAGGAAGCACAAATACTCTAGAAATCCAGGTTGTGCCATGTATGGACACAACCAATGTATGGACACAACCGAACACTTATTGGAGACAACCCAGATACTTCAAAAGCATTAGACGTGTCCATGTCGCCAAAGCTATGATCAACATGAGACATTTGTACCTAGAATACAATTTAATGTTGGCAAAGTTATGATCAACATACGTTTAAAGGTTAAATTGGCATGCTTCTAAAATGTGTCGTTGACTAGGAAGCAGACGCTCTAGGAATCCTAGGTTGTGCCATGTCCTACATGTACCAGACACAATTGGACACGTTGGAGACATGGACACTCCAAAATACAATGGGACACACCAAATTGTGTCATATCAACGTTGCCATGTCCTTACCGTGTTGCGTCGTATCCTCGCCCGTGCAACATAGGTCATCGACAGACGATCATACAACTTCATCAATTCTAATGCGGCAAGGACATCTCTAGCTCAAGTTACATAGCTAGTTATTTGGCACTAGCACTGACGTTAGGTTGACAAATGATCATAAAATTACACCAGTTCTTTCTCGGAGCTAGCTTTGTTCTAAAAGGCGGCCGCCTAGGCTGCCTAGGTGGCGCCTAAGCGCCGGGTGCCCGTCCGATGCCCGCCTAGGCCGCCTAGGTGGCGCCTAAGTGCCGGGTGCCCATCCGATGCCCGCCTAGTCCTCCCGACGCCCGACTATGCATGTTTTGGGGGTTTTTTCTGCAATTTTTAGTAGATTTGTTTGGATTATTTTTATTTTTTGAACCGCCTAGGCGGACTAGGCGCTAGGCGGAAGGTGCCTGCCCGACTAGCGCCTAGCGCTTTTCACAACCTTGGGGGCTAGCATGTTCCATATCCGGCCCCATTCTAATGGGAGGAGGCTTGGATGATGATGAAACATGTGCTTGGTGCAAGTGCCTTTTCAAATTTCAACAGTCCGAGAAAGCCTTTAACTTTTAAGCCAGGCCTCGACTATGCGCAGAAAAGTAGCATACGCCAGAGAGAGCCATACTCGAGATTAGTTAAAAGCAACAGTAGAGTTTCGGCCAAGTAACCAGAAACTACAGTATATAGTTTGTCCTTCGTGTCTTTGAACAGACTGCATTGATAAGATAAAGGGGGAACCACATAGGTCATAACTTCTCTACCAGGTCTCACTGTTTAGTCCTCAAGCTAGTCCTTTCATGTGTATGTGTTTGTGAGTTTTCTGTGTGTGATGCATGGGAAGAACACATGCATGTGTGTGTGTTAGTGTAACCTTAGTTAAGCCTGGTCAGATGGTACATCAACTTATGGTCCTTACTCCTTATAAACAATTGTTATCAAGCTTAGGACCATTCAAATAATGATTGGCTAATCCTTCCTTACAGCCTTGTCCCCTTGTGCTCCATAACTGATCAATTTTAGTGAGAAAATGCAAATATATATAAACAAATAACTAAATAAGGAAGACAGGAAGTTTTCTACACAAAAAAGCTATTACTAAGGTAAGCAAAATATCTTATTATGGAGAAGAACAGCAATAGTTATAAATCATTTCAGAAGATAAGGATATAGAGTTGTGACCTTTGCTATTCTCTCTGGGATGCTTTCTGCAGGAAGTTGATTTGATGCTCGGACTTCCTTAACCTTCAAATAGTTGTACATGACAACCCCCACTAGTGCTGCAGATAAGCACATTTTTTTAAGAATTTGGCAATTTTAACTCATTGGAAACTATTTCCAAATGAATTGTACAATAAAACTGTGTATGGGAAAGAGAATTACCAATTCCATAGCCAATAACATTGAGATCAGTAATAACAGAGTCAGGAAAAATAATTGTTGAAAGGGCAATCAGTATGCAGTCTTTCAAAACTCCAGCAACTCGTATAGTCACTGCTCCAGTTCTACCAATTACTAGAAATATAGAGAAGTTCAAGGCCAAAGCACAAAGTGCATTTGAGAAAAATATCCAAAAATTAAACTGGATCTGTGAGACCTCCATCCCCGGTTTCTCCAATAGACACCAGGGTACGAACAAGAACAGGAAACTGCACAGAAACAAATTTAAACCGAACAGCGAATCAAGAGCGTATGGAAAACTTTTCAGACTGTTTAGAAGATAAACAGTGGGATATAGAAGTTCAACAAAAATAAGATAACAGGGCACTGAAATAAACAAATCGCAAGTAATTATATGAATCCGATCAAAGCAATGGAAATAGCATTCAAGTCAAACATCCAAAAGGACTAGAACTTGGCTCGTGAGTGATGAACTAAATGCATTAAGAAAAATGGTGTTGATCAAACAGTAGTTGCCATTATTGGACAAGGATGCTGGATATGTGAATGCAATAGAGATGCAGGATAGATAGCATTAAAAGGGTATGGGAATGTAAAGGCATGACATGTTTGAGAATTATTTGTGAAACTTATCAGGAAGCATATAAATGAAAAGATGATGCGACGTGTTAGAAACTCTAAGGGAACTTATAGAAGACCGATTCGACACTATATGTATAGGACACAAGGATATGAATACGAAAGGCATAACATATATTACGGAAACTTTGTTAGGAAACACTTGTGAACAAAATCAAGTCTTTAGGAATATAAATGGTACGTCTAATTTAAGATTCTAACACTTAGTACATTGTATATAACATAAAACACAAAGCATGCAAAAATAGTTGACACCATCCACAACTGACATATGAGGCAAAGGAATGACAAATGTTCACCATAAGTGTAGAGATGTATAGTTTAGAATAAAACTAGTATATATGTAGTGACGTACCCAAAAGAGGATAAGTTGAATCATAATGATTCTGTAACAAATTAAAAGAACAAGTCACATTCTACCCCGAAAAGAAAAGTTGGCCGTTTTGATTCTTGTAATTGAAGTCCAACTTGTGCAGAATTTCCAAATCAATGGTGCAGACATGAAGCATTCAAAATAAAGCTAGTATTGCTTGAGAGAATTCACTTGCAATTTCTGACACCATCGTTTGATAATATGTGACAATTATAAAGAATGACATTATGATCAATAAGCTTCCTAACTAAATCAGGTATATTTCTGAAACTTCCCAGGACATAAGCAATAGGAAAGAACCGTTATTATAATTTAAATGGCTAGAATGACATGAAATTTGATAGTGAATACCTGCAGGGAGCTATGTAATAGGATTCAATGTGAGGCCCTTTTTCTGAAGAAGGACTTGAGTTAATACCAGCCTAAGAGCTTCAGCAAATATACCAGTAACCTGGTAAACTGTTCCCATTACATTAAAGTGGATTTCCCCGTATGACGAGATTACGACCCCAACACTGACCAGCAGCATATTCAAGAATACATCCCATCTTAATTTGTCCAGTGCCACATATAACCGCCATCACGAATGTTGCAACAGGCACTGAGACAGGTCAAGTCTAAGATTACTACTAGAAATACATAATCGTGTAGAGCCATTGCATAGATGGATGTTATAGCAAACTCACTCAAGGCTTTGAGCATTTGAATAAACGCAACTGAAATATGCAAATAAGCAGTGTTTCCAAACCTGTGACACGTAAACAAAATAAATCATCATTTCAAATTTAGAACAAAAAGCATGACTAGACTGCGTGTCACAAACTTGGATAAGCCTACAAATTGTCAAAACAATGTCTGCATATGACAAAAGAAAACAAACAAAAGACGTTTGAACTAACAAAGCTAGCAGACGGACTAGCAGAAAGCTATATAAACATGATAATGAATAGGATCGCTATTTGATCGCACATAGGACGTATTTAAAGTTTTAAACTAAAACATGAATTTGAGGATTGTAAAATCCTTATGCCTGTTCAGCAATTTTGTGCCAATGCAAATTTATTCCGCATAGGAAGATTGAAAGGCTTCAAAACAAATCGCTCAAAAACTTAATTACAATTGCAAGAAGCCTGCCCCTTGTGCTTGATAAGATTACTAGTTATCTAATTCTAAGTATGTAAACATGTTCATAATCAAGATTGTCTGAGAATTGAGGTAGGTATTTCGACAAATTTGTCTGGATATTATTTTTGCTGCAAAGATGTGTAGTGTAACTTAGTATAGCAAACTGGCCATGAAACCAAAGAAAGAATAAACTCTTCCTAATGGTTTGATTTTTTAAAACAACATTTAACTAAGTGCATTAAGGAGCATACCAAAGGCTTGAGGCAAAGAACGCACTGATGGGAATTACACATGTGGCATATCTGCAAATGTTACAGAATATATCATTAAGGGGGGTATTTTTGTCATTCGGGACAAGTAAACATTGAACTGTTGATGCCTTACATTTGAAATGTCATCTTGACAGGAGTAACAACCTAATATCAGTCAGACCATCAAAACTCAAGTCAATTGGAAGGATTTAGGAAAAGTAGAAGCTAAGTCTACAGCAATTTATTTATATGATATTATTTTGATTGAAGCAAACATCTGGACATAAAACTTTTCCATACACATCAGAAATAGGATTGTCTATACAAACATATATTATCATCATCAATCAGATTTTGCACCAGATGCCAACTCTAAGGCCTCGTTTGGTTCACGGAATCATCGGGTTGGGAAAGGAAAGTGATTACTCCTATGTTTGGGTGCCAAAGGAATTGAGGAAAGGAAAGTGATTCCCAATGGAAGGCAAATTAGGGGAGAAAGTGATTCCATCCATCCAAGCAAGGAATCACTTTCCCACATTGAAATATTCACTTTCCTTCCAAATTCCTTGGCATTTTCAAACACTGGAAAGGAAAATCAAGGGGAATTGTAATTTTCCAAAGGAAAGGAAATGCCAAGGAATTGATTTCCTTTCCCTTCCATTCTGCGAACCAAACGAGGCCTAAATTAAAATGCTAAGTGCTAAAGTATACAGCATTCCTCATGTAATATTGTCATGCTTATATCTGCAGGAAGAACGAAATACGAATATTTAAAAAAACTGCTGGAGAGAGAAAATGTGATCAAGGAGTTGTTTTTGAAACATGCACACTTGTCATTATACTTGCATCTAACTAGATGTGAAAAGAATATCCAGAAGAAGTATGCTGAGCAAGCCTTCCATGGATGAATATGATATATATTGCATAAAACTTTGAATAAGAGATGATGCAGGTTTGGCTTTGTTGAAAAAGTTGGATTACACCTGGATGGCTGCAGTCAGACATACTAGGCAGTATAGTCCATCCAGTTGATTGAATAAAATAATGTTAATATGCCAAAATTGAAAATTCTAAATTCTGATCAGGCCAAATATCAGGATTCAAAACCTTATAAACATATATACAACTTTTAGCTTTTCTTGGGAAAACAAAACAAAAGGAAGAAAATTGCCAAAACTTACACATTCTCATGATTCGGATGATTTAATATTAAAAGAATAAGTGAGGTAGGTAAATAATATTGTTGCCAGAAAGGGAAGCTGTTGTAGCACATATCAATAAGTATTCGACCAAGTTCTGATAGGCCTTGTGATAGCCTATAACAACATCCTGAGATCGCAAGTGAAAAATGAAAATATTTCAAATAAGGTCATGAAAGATAGGAGCAATATCTTCTCTACTCTTGCTGAATCAGATTACTGAAAAATTTTCACAACTCTGAACAAGATCATACGCATTGTTTTCATACTCCAAATCGTTTTGGAATTATGACCTGAATAGGGAAAAAAAAAACACATCCAAAACCATGGGTACAAAGAGTGATCAAAGATAGGTGTCCTGGCTACGAGAAAACATCTAACGATAGTCAACATGAGCGCTCCACCACTCATAAATGTGTGTAGTTCTTCAAGTGATCATCACTTCCCTTGGGGAGCATCTTGTTGACTTGTATTATTATATTCTGTTTACCATTAGAACCAGAAGGTTAAAACCCATATATGTCAGATGCAAGGAGCCATGGTTTCTTTTACTGTCGTATCTGCTAATCAAGCTTGAAACCGTCTAAGGATGTTCCACCCCATAATCCATCTACTTATCCCCATGCACAACACCTTTTAAATCTATTTGATTTTCTGGCATTAGCCAGGGTAAGTGGAATGTATTGATGACATATTTAGGTCTAGGAATGCCAATCAATACATGAGAGGCCAAACACTCTAATGATTGAAGTCGTTCTAAAAGGTAATGTGTGAGTAAGTCAATACTTGTGGTCAAGTCAAAAAATCGTATGTAAAAGTTCCTGTGTGAAATTGCAGTTTGTTGGCATGAGGCAATTGCTCTCATAGAATTGTAATATTAATAAAATGTTCCTAGGAGACATACAAGGTCTACAAGCTCATGCTCAGCAATGGTTATAAGTATAAGAAATAGCATTAACTGATGAACAGTTTTTCGTACGACAGGCATTGTGAGTGAACAATCTTAGCACTTTTCAGGAGTCATCAAAAAGACGTCAGCATGACCCATAAATGGGACCTATATCCGTAAGTGCATAATGTCTAATTTCAAGGGATACTAGTGATATGAAATGCATAATTATCTACATATGGATGGACCTTAGAGTTTCTTTCACATAATTTGTTGAGTAATACACTCCTGAGTCAATCTTCTTTACCACAAAAACCTTGGTCCTCTCATTAGTCTTAGCAGTAAAAAGCTCGCATATATTGCACAGGAACTCCTCTACAAAACCAAATTGATGCATATAGAGGTTGAGTTCATGTGATATATTTCACAATCCCCAATAAAGGACTGTATGAACTAAATAACCAGAAAAAGACACTTATGTTAGCCCAATGATTTATTTGAATTTTTTATTATGGTTAATCGATTAAGTTTATGATTATGAAATCACTAATGATCATGCAATCAAAATATTGTTAATACTTAAACTTGACATAGTCCTAGTATGTTCTATATTTATCATCATTGCTACTATGTATATTGCTTTGTTCGCCTAAAGATTATCTTGCAGAAAAGCAATAAGCAAGATTAAAAATGGACTTTTACAAATGAAGAAATCATGATGGACCAAAGATATGGTTCGTCCAAAGATTTCTATAAACTGCCTATGATATCTCTGGGTCCACGAACAGGATTTGGGGGTTCCGCTGACCGATCAGTGGACGGGGGTCAAGAAGATAGTGCACACCCCGTGGGGCTTCGGAGATGCCCCCCGAAAGCTAATCAGATTTTTAGATCGGATTTGCTTTGGACGATTGCCATCAAGATGATCAAAGTTGAAGAAAGCCAAGCTATCAAGTCATCAAGCCTAGTGTAATCTTTCTTTATAATTATTCTCTAATAAAGATTGTAACTCAATAGGTAGTGGCAAAAGAAAGCTCCAAACACTAGCCATTTGAGCCACATTTTTAACCTGGCAGTACATTGACGATATACCACGAGTATACCGTCAAAATAGTTTTTGGCCTAAATCAATTTCCAAAAGTTTGCCTCCGAGACAACAATATACTTTTATGTGTTAACAATATACCATCAGTATGCTATCAGCCGAAATTTGTCTTCAAAAAACTTTCCAAAGAGTAGCCTCTTCATATTTTTGCCTTGGCAATATATCGAAGGTATACCGACAATATATTGTATGGTCAGAAATTTCTCTGCACAGACTGCAATAGCTATATTACAACGGCTAGTTTTATAATCGTTAATGTGCAAGCACATACAATTGATATACGGCCAGCATAGTAACCAATGTTGTAAATTTCGCTAGGCGGAATCGGTGCGCCAAGGGTCCGACTAGCACCTAGGACGCCTAGACAGCGTCTAGACGCCGATTTTTTTTGTTTTTTTTTTTGCACATATATGTATACATATATAAGTATTGTATGTGTAATATAGTGACACAAAAGCCTTTGAGCACCTATGGCTAGCAGAGTTGAGTTGAAGTCTTGGTTTGTTGTAAGGTCAGGGGTTCGAATCTTTAAATTTTTGTTCAGTTTTTTTTTAAAACATAAAAAAGGAGGAGAGGAGAGAGTGTATTCACAACAGCCTCCTCTCCTCTCCTCCCCTTTCCTCCGCCCCTCCCCTCCCCTCCCCTCCCCTCCCCTCCGGCCTTCCCCTCCCCTCCCCTCTCCTCCCCCCCCTCCCCTCCAGCTTTCCCCTCCCCTCCCCTCTCCTCCGACCCTCACCTTCCCTCAGCAGCAGCAACACCAGCAGCATCCACCACCAGCATCGGCGGCGACAGCGGCGGCGGAGCCAGGTAAGTTTTTTTTTTTTTTTGCTTTTCAAAATTCAAATATGTTTTTTTTTCGAATTTTTTTGAAAATCTTTCCCAAAAAAGGCCGAATAGCCCGCCTAGGCCCGCCTTGGGCCGCCTAACCCGAAATCCGCCTAGGACTGCCGCCTAGGGGGTTTTCGATGCGGCCGCCTGGCGCCGCCTAGACCGACTTTTAGAACACTGATAGTAACAGTTCTATTTTGAAAGGCTCTTTTGAGTGATATATATAAAGCTATTTGCCCTCATTTGATCTTACTTTTTAAGCCTTAATTTTTCACTTATCTACGAACTTCTAGGAGTCTAAAATTCTCGGAATATACACTTGAAAATCATATACTCCAAACCTCTCCACAGATATAAGAGCTTTTAATTGCCAATATCTATTTGAGATAGAAGTTTAAAGTGAGATGTAAATTGGATCTTCAATTGCCGTCCAAATCATTCTTGTAAGAGATTGAAGTATGCAAAAGCCTTCGGATCAAAGTTTGTGTAGAAGTCGACGAGCCCTTTGAATCAAAGCCTGTGTGTAAAAAGTCGGCGACCCCTTCGGATCAAAGATCGCAAGTGTAACTAGTTTCATAATAGTGAAATAAAATCGGAGAGAGATCCTGGACTGGAGTGCCTTATGGAGAACAGCAGGATACTTCGGGCGTTTGCATTTTTGCCTCATTTCTAGCACTTGTTTTAAGTTTTCTATTAATGTTCTTAATTGTGCTTAATTATTCGTTAAACCCTGTTCAAACCCCCACCCCCTCCTTTTTTTCCCTTTCAACTTGTACACTTCAAAACATCAACAACAACAAGACTACTCACTTACTTGCAATTCCTATCCAATTATAGATGGTCCTTAATGTCATATAACAATTTTCCTCAAGTATATGGAGCCAGAATAAGAAATCAGGTGCTACTAATCACTATTAGTACATTTTATTACAGAATTTTCTCTCTTCAACTCGACATAATAACAGTATTGCTCCTTCATTATGAAGTCCTCTCTATATGATAATTTCCATCTTCATGCTCCAATGAAAAGTTATAATAGCACAGCTTAAGTTCCATTCCCTGTAGTCACAAAATACACGGATTTTGTAACTGTAACTAAGGGATTGGGTGTCACCTTTAGAGCAACCAATGCATAGTACTTACCTACAACTCTCTCATGTGTTTCTTCAAGGAAAAACGCTTTCTTAAGTGACATTAACCAAGACACACAGAGGCTATTTTGTGGAAGTACAGCATGTTGTGTTTTAACAAACAAGTCACGAGGACCAACAAGGATATATAAATTTTAAAGTTCCTCGATCCTCAACTTAGCTGGCAATTGGTATTAACACATTGTTCCAAGTTGTAACATTCTATTGGGTCACATGCTTCTCCATCGTAAGAAAATTTTATCAAAACAATAGTATGGCCAAGAGGAAATGATAACATAAAGATACATAGCTTCATTCACTGTGAAATTGCTAAAGGTCAACAGTCAGGAAGGATATAAAGATGCAATTATAATTATAAAAAAATAAAAATAGGAGCAGTATCCTTGTGATTTGGTATTAGAATTTGTTGGAAAGATTGAACTATTAGACAAATATCATGAAATAAAACAGATACATGTAGCTTTTGAAGTTAAGGTATTATTTCAGTATATCTGCTTGTGTTCATTATGCCACAGAATGAGAATACCTCAAATTGATTATAAAAGAAGGGAAGAGAAAAACAAGATTCAAAAAAGAAGACGTGTATATTGTATCCCTGCTATTGGTGGTGTAATGCAAAGTAAAATTTAAGCTACAACAATTTAAGAAATGGATTGAAAACAAATATACGTACAATGATGAGAACTACAGAATTTACCTTAAAAACACGAACAAGAAAGAATGCTACCACACCAGAAAACCCCATGTGAATCATAGTAAGCGTTATAGGAAAGGGAAATTTGAAATACTTCGGCGAGAGAACCCACTGCAAACAAATAAGAAGAGTTAGAAACCTTGGATTATTGTTATTATCATAGCAACAGTTTCATGAGTAATGTATGAAACAACTTTGCAGGCCATCCCCAGAAAAGATGATCAACGAAAAAAAGCTCACAAAAGTTCTTTTCCTAAAGATAAGTATAAAGTAGGATGTCTCATGACAGTAACGGCACGAGCCTTTTGAATTTTGTACAAGTAGAAGACAACTCTATGAAGTGATCAAACATTTTTTGTTGTGCAAAGCTGGGTGGTCAGATCCATTTCATCAGCTTCAAGAAAACGATTATGCCATATGAAAGTTCTTACGCTGATAATGTTAACGGGATTGCAAAACAGGGAAAAGTGCTCAACAGAAGAAGAAGAAGAATAAAAAGGCTCAAGAGTACTTTTATGATTTTATCTTTTACAACAACTTGGAGAGGATTTTGTGTAATAACCAAGAAGTTTAAGACCAATTTCAAACCACTTTTACGTGACAAAGTAATAAACAAAGTACTAGTTTAAAGGCTTATGGAAAAAAGTTCCAAATTACTGAAAATCAATCTAGTAGCAAGAGACCAAGAAAATAAAGGACTAGGGTTGAAATGCAGTACCTTATTATACAAAATAACTCCTGAAGAGAGGCATATGTAAATGAGTAGGTAAATATATGTAAGCAAGAGCTGTCTATTGATCACCATATTGGCTTGTTGGTCTCTAAAAGCCACTTCTTCAAACAGTCCTAACTATATAGCCATCTGAAAAGTTGTAGTAGACCAGGGAAACCCTTTCCCACAAGAAGCAAGCATGTCTTGCACAAAAGCAAGTCCAGCAGGCAGTAGCAGTATTCAACTCTTTTCGTGACTTCCTGTACTCTAAAATTTCACGAAGCCGGCTATCTGGAAACTGACAATAAATTGAATAAGATATAGAATGAGGAAAACCGTACCAAGGTCCAATTAATAGGCAAGGCAATATAAAGTAACATGAAAAGCACCACATAGATGCATGATGCATGCTTAAACCAAAATGGAGTAGTGTTAAATTGCATTCAAATTAGCTGGATAGTTGTCCTACTCCAATATAAATTGTTCACCTATTAACTTCAATCTATTAGTACTAGGAAAGAGTAGGAAATATGGCTATATTTTAATAACTTTACTGATACGGTAGGTATTATATTAATAATGATTGTATCTGCAATTCTATATTTACAAGACGTGTTTGAAGATGCATAACCAGGAAAAAAAAAACAAGCGCTACATGAAGGCCTGGTCTCTTTCCTGCACATGCATCTCCTAAATGGATATGAAGGATCTATTTGAAAAATTGACATAGTATAACACTATAACATTTCCAGTCTCCCATGCACTCATAACGTGGGTCATGACAACCATCAAGACCATGAACCAAGCGCCATAATATAAATAGGTTTTCCTGCACAAACTCCTACATAGTAAGTGGCTATAAGAGAGTAAAACCAGTAACAATATGATTTTTACCATTGATGGTATTATACATGGTTGACCCACCAAGCGAGACTGCACCTCACAACCCTTTATCTTACGTGTGGTTGCACCTAGTTCTCAGAAACTAAGTGAAGTCTGATTTGAGTAGCAAAACCAATTGTTATATTCTACTACATGCACTTTCTCTGTTAGAACAGTAGGTAGTGTTTCAAAATTCTATATGAATCATCTACATGTTGCTCCGAGCAATGAGAGAGACAGAGAAAACATGGTGGAGACGAAGATCAAAAACCATGTGGGGAGGGGATTTCTGATTTATTTTTTTGGGGTATGTCTATGTTGTATGGACACGGATAAATGGTGCATGTATTCATATCGTGTTCATCCCCATATAGGTGTCCGCATTCATGCAAGAAGGTGATTACACTGTACCTATTAGAAAATGTTTGTATCATGTACATGTTTCATGTCATTATCCGTATCATGTACATGTATCGTGTCACTATCCGTATCAGTGTCCGTATTCACTATTCATACAACATAGGGGTAAGCTACAAGGACCTTGTATTTTTCTCTTTACTAATGTTGTGTTTGGTTTGGTGGAGAGTGAGGGAAAGGAAAAGAAAATGAAAGTGATTCATGTACAAATGAGATCCCATTTACATAGGATCAAGTTTTATTTTCCTTTTCTTTCTCTCATTTTCTTAGCAACCCAATGCAGCCCAAGTGGAATCTAAATATAAGTACATAACACAATTAAATTAGGATAGGAAATAAAACAAAAATTGCCGACTCCAGGATTAAAGCAGCTCATTGTACACTGACTAGTCCAGCATTTCCTGATATCCCCTATACCTTCTTACCATGCAGATGTAGTGTGTTTCAATTCCAATTCGCCAGCTCTCCAAGTGAAAAAAAGTCAATAATAACATGCTGACTCACAGGCATGCATAGAGAAACACATGCATGTATTCTAATTAAAAATTAGGGTCTGCTTGGATTGAGGGGGGAGAAATAAGCAGAGTTAAGTGAAGGGAAGTTAAGTGAGGGAGAGGGGAGTCGATACATATAACCTTGCTTGGATTGGAAGGAGAGTTAAGTGGGGCGTGTTTAATAACTCTTGCTTTGATTGGAGGTTTTGAGTGAGAAGATGATTAATAAAAATACAATAGTTACCAAAATATCCTTATTACATGTGGAATAAAATTACATAAAACATATGTGATCATCAACTCAATAGATGCATAAAATATGTGGTCATCAACTATCTCTCCTCCAACTTTTTGACGCATCTTGACTTTTTTTTGTGCATCAAATATATGTAGTCATCAACTCAACAGATGCATCAAAAATATGTTTGTCGGTTTTTATGCTTTTTTTCTTATAATTTTCAACGATTAGTTATAAGTGAAACCGAGAAGAGACGACGTACATGGACGGCAGCAGGTTGAAAGCCAGGAAGACGGAACAGCAGATTGAAAGCAAGAAAAATGGAGACGACGTACAAACAAGGGATATTTATGATCTTTTTAAACAACCACCCCTCACTTCCCCTTGTTAACCCCCGATTTGGGGAGGTTGAAAAAATAGACAAAAAAATGTTAAACAAACCCTCTATGGCTCCCCCTCCTAAACCCTCACACTCAAACCAAACAAGATTTTCTTTCCCTCTCACTTAACTACTCCTCGTGTAACTCTTTCATCCTCAATCCAAGCAGCAAAGTAGAAAGCCGTGGTATGCTGAGTTGTTGATAAAATAAAAAAAGTATGCATGGATTAGCAAGAAATCTTGAAGAAAAAAAATCTATGAATTCTTGTAAACTAAAACAATAGCAACATTATACATATATTACACATCAGAGATGGACAAAATTAACTGCATCGACATGCATGAATCAAACAGCATAATTTTAGCTTCAACAAATCAACATGCAGATCCGCGACATTTTCTGCTCAATTTAGTTAGATTCCGAAATTAAACGAAACTAAAGAGAAAAAATAATGGACCCCAAGAGAGAAAATGTAGATCGGTGGGTGATCAGTGTCGATATCGCCTCTCGAATCGTAATCTTAGGTTCTTCTGTTCGAAAATTGCGATTGAAAAGGGAAAAAATTATAAACGCTTCACAATCAAGAACCTAATGTTAGGGTTAGGGATCGATCTCAAGGGGAAAAAAAATCCGTGGACGACGAATGAAGTGTGCTGTGGCTAGGGTTAGGGTTTGGGGTTCTTGAAGAAACGGAGAGAGAGAGAGAGTACCGGTGGTCTCCGGCGGAAGATCGCCGGAGCCGGTGCAGCGCTTCGTCGGGAGGAGGAGCAACAATGAAACTGACGAAGAAGAGCCGCGACGCGCGAGTGGAGGAATACTCTCACTTTGGACACCGGCGGAACTTTAAAAATGCGGGAGAATTTTCAGAATGCGTGCATCTGCCGTTGATTGATCCGATTCGGAAATGGATGGCTCTGATAGCCGTTCGTAAGAATAGTTAAGGGGCTGTTTGGTTTCGAGATTTTGACGAGTAAATATAATTCTAGTCCCCAAATAATCAAAATACGTATATAGCATCAATTTTTTGTAAAATTATGCTGAGAGGTTATAGTTTAGTAAAATTGTGATCCGAGCCACAAAACGTCCTTCTGAATGACATTTTTTGTATATGTATTTATTAACAGATCTAATTCCGGTTGACTAATTAAGACTGCGAAGAATACATCTTTTTGAATTGTGTTTTTGTAACGGTTAATTTTTTCTTTATCACAAGAGATAATCTAACAAAATATTTTATATGAAAAAAATTTAGCAACGAAGGTTTAGTGACGAAATTAGATTTTCAGTAACGAATTGACTTTTAGCGACGAAAATTTAGTGACAAAGTTGGGTTTTCGGTGACAAATTAGATTTCTAGTGACAAAATTTTTCTTAGTGACGAATTTCTGTGTTACGAAAAATAAAATTATTATGTACAAAGTACGTCCTTTAGAATGATATTTTTTGCAAAATACGTCCTTTCGAATAGCATATTTCTTGATTTCAATTTTTTTAACATGTGAAATATTTAATACGCCTTTCCGATGAACCTTTAGGTCTCAAAATATATAATTGGAATTTTTTGACTTCCATCCCACTTATTAATATGAATTTCTACTTACATTCCACTTTTTAATTATTTTAGGCTCACATCCCACTTTTGGTCACTAAAAGTTTTTTTCGTGACAAAACAAATATTTTTTGTAACAAAATAAATATTTTTCGTGACGAAAAGTGGGATGTAAGTCTTAAAAAAAATAAAAAAGTGGAATGTTGGTACAAATCTTCCACTATATAATAAGGCTTCAAAACGGCTCAACAATGAGCCGTCTAAGCCATCATAATGTCACGGTCCATTCTATTTTAAAAAAATAAATTATGTAAACAAATATTGAAAAAAGTTTAAAATTGTAATATATATCCAACGTGGGAAATTGAACTCAGCCAAACTAGAAAAATACCACCCATCTTAACCACATAAGTTAGAAAAAATATTTGACTATAATTGAATAATATTCTTATTATACATTATTATACGTGCAAAGTACGTGCATTTACTAGTTCATATTAACAAGTGTGATGAAAGTCAAAAAAGTCCCTTAATTTATATAAACTTTATGGTCTAAAAATAATATCAATAAATTTTGATGCTAAAAAGGATCCTCATACCCATATGCAATTTTCCGTAATCAAACAGTTGAATTCACCAACTGAAACTCCAGTCTCCATCCCAAAAAGGATCCTCATGCTCAATGTTTTCCCGCGTCCCCGACCCCTCTCCTCCTCCCTCCCTCCTCCTCCACGACCCCTCCGCCATCGACCACTTCCTCCGCCATTGCTCCTCCCCGCGCCAGGCCGGCCAGATCCACGCCGTCCTCCTCCACATCCACCCGGCCTCCGCCTTCCTCGCGGCCGGCCTCGTCTCCCTCTACTCCCGCCTCCGCCTCCTCCCCCTCGCCCTCTCCGCCTTCCTCTCCTTCCCCCACCGCGCCCGCACCCCCCTCCTCTGCAACTCCGTCCTCCGCGCCCACCTCCGCTCCCCCTCCGCGCTCCTCTCCCTCCACTCCCGCCTCCCCTTCCCTCTCGCCGACGCCTTCACCTTCCCCCTCCTCCTCAAGGCCTCCTCCCTCCTCTCCGACCCCCTCCTCTCCTCCTCCCTCCACGCCCGCGCCGTCCTCGCCGGCCTCCACTCCCACCTCCACGTCGCCAACGAGCTCATCTCCGTCTACTCGAACCACAACAAGATCGACGTCGCCCGCCAGGTGTTCGACCGGATGCCTGTGAGGAACATAATCTCCTACAACGCCCTCCTCTCCGGTTTCGCCGCCGACCGCGACTACAGGTCCGCCGACGACCTGTTCCGCCGCCGCATGGGCCCCGCGGGGATGGCGCCCAACCCGGTCACCTGGACCTCCCTCCTCTCCGCGCACGCCCGGTGCCAGAGGCACCGCGAGGTCGTGGACCTGTTCGACGAGATGAGGGCCGGCGGGACGGAGAGCACGGCGGAGGCGGCGGCCGTGGCCCTGTCGGTCTGCGCGTACGTGGATGGTGTAGGGTTGGGGAAGGGGATGAAGATACACGGGTATGTGGTTAGGGTTGGGTTCGGAGGTTATCTGTTCGTAAGGAACTCGCTTATTTGTATGTACGGGAAGCTCGGGAACAGGGAGGATGCCGAGGGGCTGTTTGAGGATGGCGGTGCGAGGGATCTGGTTAGCTGGAATGCTCTGATCTCGAGTTATGCTGCCGGTGGGCATTGTGAGGAAGCGTACGCGGTGTTCTCTCAGATGGAGAGGTCCGGGGAGGTTGAACCCAATGTGGTGACATGGAGTGCAGTGATCGGAGGGTTTGCAACTGCCGGATTGGCTGAGTCGTCACTGTGCATCTTCCGCCGGATGCAGCAAGCTGACGTGCAGCCAAATGCAGTCACCCTTGCCACTGTTTTGTCATCGTGCGGTGAACTGTCGGCGTTGGAGTCCGGTAAAGAAATTCATACCTACACTATGAGATCCTTAATGGATCGAAACATATTGGTCAGGAATGGATTACTCAACATGTACACTAAGAGTGGAAGCCTTAGGAAAGCCCTGCTGGTCTTCAACGGAATGAGCGAGAAGGATTTGATCTCTTGGAATACAATGATCACTGGTTTCGGGATGCATGGGTTCTGTAATGAAGCTCTCGACACATTCGACAACATGGTTCAGGCTGGTTTTACGCCTGACGGTGTCACATTTGTGGCTGCTCTCTCTGCATGCAGCCATGCTGGAAATGTGGAGGTTGGTCGTCGCTTGTTAGATCAGATGGTACATGAGTACAAACTAACACCTGCCATGGAACACTATTCGTGTATGGTTGACCTACTCGGTCGAGCTGGGTTGCTAAAAGAGGCTACTGCACTTGTAGAGGGGATGCAAATGAGGCCCAATGCTTGTGTTTGGGGAGCATTGTTGAATGCCTGTAGACTTCATGGGAACGTCGTGCTGGCAGAAGACTGTGCGACCAGTATTCTGGGGCTCGAGGGGGAGATAACGGGGAATTATATGTTGTTGTCTAATATTTATGCAGCATCTGGGAAGTGGCAGGAATCCGCGAAGATGAGAGTGATGGCGAAGGCGAGAGGATTGAAGAAGCAGCTCAGTCAGAGTTGGATCGAGTTAAGGAAGAAGGTTTTTGCATTCTCAGCTGGCAGCTCATTGCCATATCAGACTGAGGAGGTTTATGAAGTTTTAGGTTATTTGAGTAGACATTTGGACAGCAAAAACATTGAGCAAGAACTGGATTTGTTGGATACTTTCATACAAGCAAACCTTCGAAAAGATGCTAATTTGACTACATCAACCACTAGGGCGATGATGAGCCTGGGCTGCACGGTGCGGGGCACCGGCAACGTCTGACTACTGATGACAAATGACCACGATCTGAGCTTGCGTGGGCCACGAATGGGGCGTCCGTTCATGATAACTCAACTGATAGGACGTCGTGCGGGCGGTCGGGGACCGACACCATTCTACCACGGGTATAAACGATGGCCGACCACGCGGCCCATCGTGCAGCATCGTAAGGGCATCGAGAAGACGTCGTGCGCATAGAACGGGTGGCTGGGCGGCATCGGTTGTCGTAGGCGTTCTGAAGACATCGGAGGCGCCTTCGGCGTCGTGGGCGGAGCGAGGCATTGAGTTGCGGGCGTCGAAAGACGTCATGGCCGTCTAGTGGAGTGCGCATGGTGTGCGTGTGGGGCGATGATGACAAAGCCAGTGTGGACAAGATCCGCACGAAGAGTCCGAAGTGACATGACGATCGGCTAAAAATCGTGTGCGGGGGACACACGATTTAACTGAGCCCGCACGTGCTGGAGAAGGAAAAAAAAAAAAAAAAAGACTACATCAACCACTATAGATTGTCCCCTACAACCACACCAGAACCCTCATTCCTTCCTCCAACCTACATCCTGAAGTCCTGTATTCTTGCTCCCAAGATGCCTAATCCACCTTGTTCTCCAGTTTCATGTTTGACAAATCCACTGGCAACCGACACATCTCATGGCCACCAATTCTAGTGCCCAGGTGTACTTGAGCCTTTATTAAATAATTATCTTTATTTTGTTATTTCCTGTAAGGTTCAATCTACTCACGATGATTCAGAATTGTTTTTAATTGCAGAAGAATTGGAGCCTTCTCCCTTCAAATTCCAATGAGACGCTTGAGAATTAGGTACTTATGTTTCCCTTTGTATTTATCTTTTTCTTCTTTTCTTATAGCTCTGTGTGCTAGAGGAATACTGATTTAGGCTGATAGTCAAGATACTGTACTATTGGTATATATTTTAGACACTAGGAGGAACATTCGCAAGAATCCGAACTAATATCTCTAATTGGAATCTGATAATTTGCCACGAGCAACAATATGTGCAGATTTTAGTTTTACGCTGTTAAGGAAGGTGTAGCAGTAGGAAAGCACTGAGCATTCCTTTTCCTATTCACCATATATTGATCAGTGACATGCAAATATTGAGATTAGAAGAAGATGGGCTTAGTTAATAGTTGATACATTTCTAGACCGAGAATTAAAGACCAAACTTTAGAACACTGATCATCATCATCTAACATGCCCTTGTTGGTTTGACCTCATGTGCATCATCATCTAACACACCCTTATAGGTCTAAATTTTTTGGTAGGGAGCCGGATTCACGCAATGGTCCAGTAATTTTAGCTCTCTTTCCATAACCAAAGAATGGAAAGGATTCTTCGAGAGTCTCAGGTCCTAGAAGCGCATGATAAAATGTTTTATAGGATTTGCAAGAGAGGAGATTCAAACCTAGTCATGTGAAGATGCTGACACTGAACCAAAACTGAGTTGTAGTGTGAGTTATACATTTATATTATATTATTATAACCAACATTAATCATAGGTTCTTTGTTTTTCTTTATGGTTAAACAGAGGTTTGTGTTTCCTGAAGGAATTATTACTACTTTGTCATAAATACAAAAAGATAGGTAGAATAAGTAGACAGTAAAAGATTGGTAGAGTAATTTAGAGGTGGAAGCTTAAAATTAAAGGTTAGTTAGAATGGAAATAAGAATCAATCCAATCCTAAAGATTTGTTATGAAATCAAATTAACATGGAATCCAGATTAGATATGAAGGATTTCAAGCATTTTTTATTATTTTTATTTTTATTTTGTTAAAATGGAAAGGGAATATAGTCTTGGTTCCAAATTTCTTGGGGACCCAGGCCCACTTAGACCCTCTAGTTCCACTCTTGAGTGCTAGAATCTTTTGATTTACTTGAATCTTTTAGATGCTAGAGACAATTCTGTGTGCTAGAGGAATAATATGTAGGCTCACAAGAATCTTAACTAATATCTCTAATTGGCAATAGGGACGTAGCCAGGATTCAGTGGTGAGGGGGTTGAAGAACATAAGCACATATCCTCATAAAAGTTTGAGGGATCCCCCTAACTTCTGAGAAGTTTGAAATTTTCTAGCACAATTTTTCAAAGTTATGAAACATATAGTGTCCTCACCACCACCACACACACACCCCTCCCCCCACCCCACCACAACCACATACACACACACGCCATAGTTTAGCTCCGTCCTTTGCAGTTAATGTAGAATACTGCAGTTTTTAATGCAGCGGTAGGAAAGCACTGAGCATCCTTTTTTCCCTTGATTGTTGATACATTTCTAGACCGACAATTAAAGACCAAACTTGGTATGCTTATCCTCTGCAGTCAGCACAATACATTTACAGTAAGAAATAAGTTCAATACCACCTTCAATCAAATGTGATACACAAACATAAACCTTCTCTTAATCCTGCTAAACAGTAATAAAAACTTCTAGTCCCTCAGTTTTTAGTACTGGAGCTGTTTTATCCACCTGATCAATTTACATCCCCATTCGTTCTCTGTTATCCACATCATTTCAGATGGCTGGTAACAGCTTCTTTCTTCCTGTGATATTTATCCTGTATGAGCAAGGAAAAAAAAAGTACAAATCCAACTTTTTGAACGCGAACATTCACCAATCTATTTACTTTTCATGTCCATTTAATAATAAAAACTGATATATTGTAAAGCGATACGTTTGTTGCATTTAGTAAAAAACAAACTCACAGCACATCATGATCATCATCTTTATACTTTAAATAATCAATTATACTTGTAATTATGTTTGGGATAATCATTCTTTGGTAACTCCTTTTTATATAAAATGCGATAACCTTTATTTCACAGGTGGTTTATCTTTATTTGTCTTATTGTATAAATAGATCCCTTTTGGTTTCAATATTAGAAAGGTAGTTGCATATATTATACAAGGAAATGTATGAATTATCAGGAGTGGTGGTTTCCCCTTTGAAGTTTGAACAAGGGAGTGATGTGGCCACCTAAGAAACATAATTATTTGGCCTTAAAATACCTTGATGGATTACACAATAATACCTTTGAATTCGATGATTCTGGCATTGGCATAGTTTTTCGAAGAACAACCATTAACATAGTACATATTGCTAATCTGATTATAAGAATATGATGGGGCTCAACTGTCCTTTTTTTTCATAATTTTTTTTTTCACTTATCAGCGCTTCACTTTTTCTTATTTCTGATCGTGAATATAAAGTTTCTTAACCGATGACTATATCTTGGTTTAGAATAACTACTCTTCATACATCTCCGCTACCTCTGTTGGTTTACTTCATATTGTTGGCATCAGTTTTCAATATCAAGATTTAGGGTGTGCTGTACATTGCTCACACTGAAAAGATCAATATTTTAAAACTATGTAACAGTTATTATGTGCCGGCAAGCAAACATTGTTCAACCTTTTTTTTTCTGTCCATTTTCAGCATGTAGCTTTTAGTTGGGGAATGTTCGGTAATGGATAGCTTGTTATGACTGTGCTTTAGTAAAATGCCTAATGCACATTTTATGTGGATGCACAAATTTCTTTCCAAGAATGTTGGAAATTTTCACTCTTAAAAATGCCGTATAAAGAAGTGAGTTGCACTTGTTCTTCCGAAACATCATGCCGGAGACTTTCCGTTCTTATTTGATACAAGGTCCAGACCTTATACCATTCTTTGTTTAAATGCAGAATGCAATGTTCTTCCAGGTGTATGCTTGCTTGTCAAAAGCACTCCACTCTAGCGACGTTGCGACCGAACCACCATCCGCACTTGGTGGGTTCGGAACCGGTGCACTACAGAGCCTGCTACTAAGCCCGGTCGAGCTCATAAAGATCCGGCTCCAGCTGGATGGCAGGCAGCAAGCAGTGCCAAAACCAAGGACCATTCTGCATCGCCAAGACTAGGGATGAGAACCCTGTACCGTGGCCTGTCGATCACTGTCCTCCGCGACGCCGCTGCCCACTGGATCTACTTCTGGACCTACGAGTACGCCTGTTAGCAGCTCCATCTGGGCTGCATGTAACGTCCCAAATGTTGCACCCCGTCCAAGGTCTAGTTGCATAACCTTTTCACGGACCAAGGTTATGCGGGAAGCTTTCAGAACATTCTAGAAGATGGCGGAAGGCTCCAGAAGATAGTGAATCTCTCCGGAAGGTCCAAGATCGTTCTAGGAGGTCCAAGAAGCTTCTGGATGACCCGTAAAGTTTTCTTTTCTGTTGCTAGGGAATAAACCTGGAATATGTCGTTCCAGTTATGGTAGAAAAGAATAATCTTTAAAATATTCCTTTCAGGACTTTTCATGTAAAGCTCTCTGAGCACTTATAAAAGGGGGAGGCTTTCATTTGTTCCTCATCACCCAAAGTTGTAGTCTTTTCTAGTATAGTGAAGTTTTAATCTTCCGCTCCCTCTCTCTTTTGTTCCACAATTTTCTCAATATCGCCTTAGCGATCTAGCAAAGGGTTGGGGGAAGGCTTGCACGACTCTTCGAGGAGGAAGATAGTGTGCCACACAGGTCGAAGTGTAGCCTGAAACACTAAGGGCCCGTTTGGTTTGTATGATTGGACAACGTAATGTAATTGGCATTACGTTGTCAATCTAACTCGGGTGTTTGGTTGGACAAAAAAAATTAGATGTAATGTAATCGCGATTACAAGTTTGATTACATTACATCAATTTCTTCTAAACTCAATTACATCATAAAACCTATGTAATCGCAATTATATTACAACTTAAGCGGAAGGTTGGTATGCTATAATTTGATTTTTTTTTTGTTCGTTTTTTGTCATTTTGTTGTTTTTGTTTGTTTTTTGTCTTTTTTGTTCGTTTTTTGTCGTTTTGTTCTTCTTTTGTCATTTTTGTTCGTTTTTTGTCATTTTTTGTTGTTTTTGTTTGTTTTTTGTCGTTTTTTTCATTTTTGTCGTTTTTTGTCGTTTTTGTTCGTTTTTTTTTCATTTTTGTTCGTTTTTTGTTGTTATTGTTTGTTTTTTTGTCGTTTTGTCCTTTTTTGTTGTTTTTGTCCGTTTTTTTGTCTTTTTTGTTCGTTTTTTGTCATTTTTGTTCGTTTTTTGTCGTTTTTGTTCCTTTTTTCATTTTTGTTCGTTTTTGGTCATTTTTTGTTGTTTTTGTTTTTTTTTGTCGTTTTTGGTCGTTTTTGTTCGTTTTTTGTCATTTTTTGTCCTTTTTGTTCGTTTTTGTCATTTTTGTTCGTTTTTTGTTGTTTTTTTTGTTTTTTTGTCGTTTTTGTCCCTTTTTTTTTGTTTTTGTCCTTTTTGTCGTTTTTGTTCGTTTTTTGTCATTTTTTTCATTTTTTGTTGTTTTTGGTTGTTTTTTGTCGGTTTTGCAGTTTTTTATTGGTTTTGCTTTATTTGCACGTCTTTTGTCTTTTTGCATGTTTTTTTTTATCGTTTTGGATCAATTTTTTACGTTTTTTATCGTTTTTTGTCGATTTTGCACATTTTTTTGCCATTTTTGCATGTTATTTATCGATTTCTGTCGATCTTGTACGTTTTTGACCATTTTTATCGTCTTCTATCGTTTTCGGTCGATTTTGCACGTTTTTTTCGCTTTTTTTATTATCCTTTTTTTGCTTTTTTTGGGGTTTTTTTTCCACTTTTTTTGTCGTTTATGCTCGTTTTTTCTTTTTGTTTGTTGTTTTTGTTGTTTTTGTCGTTTTTGGATTTTTTTTTTTGCAAGTTTTTTAATATTTTTGCTCGTTTTAATTCCCTCTTGTTTTTTGTCTTTTTTCGTATTTTCGTTTTTTGTCATTTCTGTTCCTTTTTATCGTTTTTTATTTTTTGCTCTTTTTTATCGTTTTTTGTCTTTTTTTTTTCGTTTTTGTTCATTTTTTGTCCTTTTTTTTTGTTTTTTGTCGTTTTTCGTCTTTTTTCCTTTCATTTATTGTTGTTTTTTGTCCATTTTTTTGTTTTAGTTTTTTTTATCATTATTGGTCACTTTTTATGGTTTTCACATTTTTGATTTTTTTTGTCGTTTTTCTTTTTTATCGCTTTTTCATTTTTGGTTTTTTTTCCTTCTGTTTTGTTCGTTTGTCATTTTTTGTATTTTTTATTTTTTGTCTTTTTTTTTCATTTTTGGTCTATTTTTAGCAGAAAATAAATCATTTTTCCCTTATTTATTTATTATTTATTTTTATTTCTTTCTTTTTAAATTTTTTAAAAATTTTAATGATCCACTTTTTTAATTTTATGTTGTATTTAAAAAATATTAAATTAGAAACTTAATTACATTACATGGTAAACCAAACATATGAATGCAATTGACATTACATTACATGGTTTGATTACATGCTTCAACCAAACATAATAATGTAATTGTAATTCCATTACATTACAAACTCAATTACATTACAAATTCAATTCCATTACGATTACGATTACATTACAATGAACCAAACGCAACCTAAGTCCGTGACATGCAGGAGAGCCTCAGGGCGATGCCTGTTGCTGGGAAATTGGCAGGGGTGGCCAATTGAACGTGGTGAAGTCTAGGCTGCAGACCCAGGGTGGTGAGCTGCCCCCAGAATACCGCGACATTGTCTTCGACTGTTTTGGCAGGAGTGTACGTGGGGAGGGGGGGTACGCCGTGCTGTGGCACGGTCTGGGGACGGCTGTTGCACTCGCCTTTGTCGTCAATGGTGCTATATTCTCTGCTTATGAATTGGCTCTGAGGTTCATGGTTAGTAATGGCAATGGCGAAAGAACTGTATTAGAGGAGAAATAGATTTTGTACTAGAGAACTCTTGGAAATCATCCTATGTTAATTTCAGGGTAAAGTCCATCGAAGTGATTTTGGTTGTATATTTGATAAATTGGTTTATATCTGGAACGATTGTAAAATGTGAATGGGAAACAAATGCTTTTCTACATCTTTAATTTTCCGGTTTTGCTCTTTGAAATTTTCCGGTTCAAACTCTTGCTAACGCAGTGAGTTAAGTTACAGGCAGCATTTACAGAATATTTTGCGATGAAACCCCATGAAGTAAGGCTTTTCCGAGTTCTTACCAGGCGAGGAAAGAGCACCTCGTGTGCCTTCAGATTGAAGGACGTCTGGAAATTCCGTCCGTCAATCACCTCTAGTCCTCCAAGTGGCTGAGGTGCAAAACATCCTCATGCCCGGATACTTATTATTTCTTCCATTTAATAAAACAAGATGTGTTTACATCGGACAGTATATATATATATATATATATATATATATATATATATATATATATATATATATATATATACACACGTCTGAAACATTCACCGGATGCAACACGGTGTTTTAATTTTCTTATTCTGATATTAAGTTCACAATTCATAAATCGCCCCAAGACATTCAAAAGGAGATGCTATTTGCTGACACCAAAGAAAAACTTTTATAGTATTATTAAGGCTCAATGCGTGAATGATAATTGCAAGATGCATCAAGAACTACATTCCCTCACCTTCCATAATTTTCCACTAAATAACTTTCTGAGAAATTTCAAGGGACCATGAACTGTTGCCAAAATCCCATGACCATGAAGCTTGTCCTAATTTATGTCTTTAACAAAATTATAAAAAGAAGTGTGATAGTTTTACAATGTCTAAATATTAAATTGTACAGGATCAGTGGTATCAAGTATATAAAACCTTCTTTTTTTTTCTATTTGTTTCCTACTTTAGAGTAGGAATCACGAAGAGTGACAGTTCGGTTGAAAACCAACTTTTCTGGTGTAGAATCTGGATCCACAGCAAAATACCCTGAAATAAAAGTGAGAACAAAAGTGAGATATCAATAATTGCTAGCCCAATTATATAGGTAACCTGAAGAGAGAAAAATTGCAGTCAAGGGCTACTAGAGCAGTAGATAATTGGAAACCTGGATAACTAAACACTACATAGTACGATCAAGTTTTTATTTCTCATTAAGACATCACATAAAGCAAGCAAGCTAAAATAGGTTGCATAGAAAGCATACTCGTCAACATAGAAGCAATAATACATCAAAGACATCTTGCTCATAATAGCACCAAATAAAGAGTGAAGTCCTCGGGAGCAACTCATCAGCTCCCAAAATCATAGTTCAGTAAATCTCCTACTTAATAAATCCCATCATCGGAGTTCTATATTCAAGTCAGATTCGGAGTGCAATAAAAGTACAGCTCAGTTCAATTCATATCATCATATAGTGAGAAGAGCATATAATTCCATGAGACCTTTCAAATATGAATCAGTTCTCACAGGAGTAATACTAGAGTGGAGGAGAGAAATCGAGATTTACCCATTCTTTCAAATTGGAATGTGTCACCCAGCTTAGCACTACCAAGGGAAGGTACTGCATACGCCTCTGGTATCACCTCCTTAGACTGAGGATTAAGGTCGGAAAGCCAGTCCTCCAGTTCAGCAGGATTCTATCGTGCAAAAATAATCAGAGAAGTCTAGTATATTGGATATAAATTATCTTTTCAAAAACATTTGTAAGAGCAGAATGTAAGGCAATACTTACCTCCGAAAGAAATAGTTTCTCAAACAATCTTACTTCCACCTTAAGTGGATCAACCCCAGGAGAAGGTTGAGCAACCCAGTGAAGAACACCCTGCATGTGTTGCCAAGAAAATAACTAAGCACTCAAAAGACTCAGGAACTGCAAGTGTTAACTGTCAAAAGGCAGAATGAGCACCTTGGGTTTTGATTTCTTCGAAGGATCATATTCAGCGTGAATCTCAACAACAGTATCCTTCTCATTTTCATACACGACTTCCGTGCATTTTATTGGGAAGGCATACCTGCGTAGAGGAAATTATGTTGATCAACCAAAATTTTAGTAAAGGAAAAGATTTTAACAATTTTCCGGTAACTGCTTGCCTGAGTAGAACAGATTTGCCCGGGGCAAGCCCATAGAAATCTTTTGAATCCTTGAGACGAAAATCAGTGCGTTCAATGTAGACAACATTTGTGAAAGGTATCTACAGAAAAGAAAAGGTTACTTAAACTTATTAGGAGAAGATGCATCTTATATTCTTTATTCAATGAATTTACTCTTTCTCACTTGCTTGATCGAAAAGGATGAATGAACATGTATACTAATCATGGAAGGATAACAAATGTACTGATGTAGCAAATGAAAAGATTTCTCTTTGTCACCTAGTATGATGGTGTCAAGTTTACCCCGTAAACTGGCATATCCATTCATCAAACGCTAAACCAAGTTATAGAGCTAGCAGTAAAACATATTCACTGGGACTTGAGAGATTGGGGATGAAAGGAGTTTCCCCAATCCAAAGTAATCTGACCAAACACAGTTCTGATGTTCATGAATGGCCTTAAACATTTATCAACATCCTAGTTCCTTGAAGACTAAAATATATACCTCACCAAATTTATGGTTAATCCATGAAAGGCTCACATGATATATAAAGAACAACTTAAGACTTGAACTGGAAGCCACTAGACCTTCAAAAAGAAACCGAGTCTCGCCATTCGTGAACAAAGACTATTTAGAAGTGGGTTGAGAAATTGTTGGTACTTGCTTCAGCTGGTCCTCAAAGCTTTTCTTGCCCAAAACAAGTAAAATGAGAAACTCGCAACAGATTAAATGCAAATTTTGAAAATATCAAATAAAAGAAATGCTCTTGTAGGAATAATTACTTGAAAATATACAAAACACAAACGCGCTTGTAAGAAGCAGGGTAGCATCAACCAAAAATAAGATGAGCTGAAAGAGCAAGAGATTGTCAGGACGTGTGAAAGAAGTTGATGGAACCACAGTTTGGTATTATTGTATCTTAAGGTGCTAACTAAAACAAAGGACAGACCAAAATGAACTTATACATACAGGAAAAAAAATGTGTTGACTTGATGCCCATTTATAGAACTAAATGCCAAAAAAAGTATGCTGCTCATCCCAAAAGTAACATTGATGGCTTTAAATTCCGTTGCTGTTCTGGTAAGGAAATCATTCGTCTATCAAACTTATTTTTAGTGCAAAAAATGAGGCGTCAGTCAAATCAACAGCAAGTGATTTCACATAGCAACCATTTTTTTATGCGAAACTTATTATACATATTAATGGAGAGACTACAGATTAAAGATTAAAGATTTATGGACGAAAAGGTGCTTCAAAGTATTAATATGAATAAGTCAATCATTGGCTAGTTAAAAGATAATTTCATAAACTCGAGACCAAATTGTTGTATGGTTCCTAAGTGAAGCAACCTAGCAAACAAAATAAGATGAGCAGAAACTAGATGTTAAAATGGTGTGAGCTTTATATAGGGGAATGAGTGACAGATGAGTATTTGGAAGGGGTCCTCCAAGTAGAATGTGACTGATACACAACATATTAAAACGCTATGGGCATGTAAAAGAGGTTGACATGGAACACGCGAGTTTCAGTTGCGCTCTTAACTGAGCTGGGTTAGAGAAGAAGTAGAGTGAATAAAATGGCACTATATGGAGTTGATGTACACCATGTTACACAGAAAGTTTCTCCTAATTGAAATAAATCAAAAAAAATTAAAGAAAGCACTGTATAGTTGGATCATGGCTCGATACTTAAGTTACAGTTTGTGACTTCTGAATAGAAATTAGTTTATGTAGGAAAATATTACAAAAAACTGGAAATACAACAACAGCACCTTTATTCCAAACTTTTGGAAGGGGTCCTCCAAGTAGAATGTGACTGATACACAACATATTAAAACGCTATGGGCATGTAAAAGAGGTTGACATGGAACACGCGAGTTTCAGTTGCGCTCTTAACTGAGCTGGGTTAGAGAAGAAGTAGAGTGAATAAAATGGCACTATATGGAGTTGATGTACACCATGTTACACAGAAAGTTTCTCCTAATTGAAATAAATCAAAAAAAATTAAAGAAAGCACTGTATAGTTGGATCATGGCTCGATACTTAAGTTACAGTTTGTGACTTCTGAATAGAAATTAGTTTATGTAGGAAAATATTACAAAAAACTGGAAATACAACAACAGCACCTTTATTCCAAACTTTTAGGGTCGCCAAATTTGAATCCCCTTTTTTTTCTATCCACTCAATTAAGAGCCATGTCTTTTGCAACATTTACAAAAGCCATGTCGATTTTAACAGCCTCAATCCAAGTTCATTTAGGCCTACCCCTAGCTCTAGAACTTCTACATTGCACATGTCAATACCACCTTATACAAATTTCTCTGGTTTTAATTTCTGAATTGATGCCACCTCCAATTTCCCACGAATATGCTCATTCTTATTCTGCCCATCAACATATTGCCACTCGTCAATTTTAACAAACTCTAGATACACATGGTAGACTGCTACAACAACAACATAGTCTTTTATGATAAATTAGACTATTTAGTTCAACACAACAAAGCCTTTCGTGACAAACTAACCCACAGTTCATTTAGGCTAGCACATAGTTCCTTTAAATAAAAATCCTATCACTCTTCAAAAATGATGTTTGGTCTCCTTTCCACATGGCGCTCATATCTTAAGCAATTTTCTCTCATCTTATCTTCCATCGACATCACTTCTCATTACCCACTAGACAATGATACATTGTCAATGTTGATAAAAGAAAAAACTTTCCAAGATTGTCATTTACCAATCTTTTATCACCCAAAGCCTACATTTCACGAACGCAAATACAACACTGACCAACACCTACACAACAACATGGACACGTTTTGGCATGTCATAGTACTTTAGAGCATTACATAATTTCCAAAAACGTATTCACTATGAGTATGAAACCAATTTGGGAGTGTATTTATTATATACAAAATATTTTAAATTGGAACACAGCACTAAAGCAGACTTGAGGTAGCATAGAATGCTAGAATTTGTGTACACAGATAAGCATCAGCGGCAACCATCAGCACCAGCATTTTAGCTGCTACCGTTAAAGAAATACTAATCCTATGAGGACAACATAATACCAAATTTATGTCATTACCATCTGTCTTGATATCAATCCTTATCAACAGTAGCAATAGTAAATAAATACCAGCATATCACTACTTAATACCTATAAATCATCTTTGATAAACTTGACATGCAAGTAAGCAAAACAATTATTATAACCAAATAAGAAAGTCTAGAGCAGCAAAAGATGTAGCATAGGTGTTTGGAGTCAACTTTCACTTCATCCAAGAATAGATGTGTATTGTGTACAGACACATCATACATGCATATCATGCAGTTCAATAGAAGTTAGATAATGTAACAAATCCTCACTAAGCAGGTAAAAAACTAATAACAAATGCATAGATTAGGGAATCATAGATTCCCTGTCCAAATTAACCTTCAGCATTTGTTCCTATGAGAGAACACAAGCATCATGGTATTTATACCTTGTAGAACGAAGATGGATCATCAGCCGGAGCATCAGGCCACATCTTCGCATCAAGATCCATTGCCGAACAACAATCAAGGTTTGTTATTACCACCTGGAAAATAGATTGAATTATTAACTGTAAGTATAACAAAAATGATGACATATTATTGCAGAGTGTCAACTACATGTACCTTAAGAGGATTCAGCACAACCATTGTTCGTGGTGCAGTTTTGTTGAGTTCTTCTCTAATGTGATGCTCAAAGCGATCAACACGTATCATACTATTATCACTGTATGGAAAAATTGTTTAACAGGTTAACCAAATAATTGTAAGGCAACAATATTCCAAATAATACAATTTGCTGTAGAAATTTGCATTAATCCCTATGACACATTAAGCCAAAGGGTGAAAAGTAATGATATTCCCATGTCTACAGACACACTAGTCTTTGAGTCATGACACGACAATAGAGTCCTTATAGCATACACTAATAACTAAACTTGAGCAAGATATAGTACATTAAGAACAAAAAACACATCACGAGTCCAATGGTAAAGATGCACCAAGGTCCGACCTCAGACACTATTGATATTTCTATTTGTAAAGGAGAAAACAGGACCAACAAGTAATGTTGAAGGACGAAGGTTTCTCCTACTGTATAATTGATCAATGGATGACTAACCGAAATGTAAAAGCCTTGATAAAGAGACTATACAATACAAAGGAAATATCCACAAGTTGATAATTACCAAAAATACGAGTTATAACAAGCACACCCATCAAAATCCCACAAAATAACTAACCTTCTTGTAATTCCGATTCCTCGAATGAAAGCATTAATGGAAGTTGAGGACACTCCCCGGCGCCTTAACCCAGCTAGTGTCATTAAACGGGGGTCATCCCAGCCATCCACCCACTTCTCTGTCACTAGACGATTCAACTAAAATGCCACAACATAATAATAGCAAAGACAAATCAAGATTATTGTCAACAAAAAAAGAACAAAAAGTTCCATGAAATACCTAAATCTGTGATCCTCAGGGTTCATAATGCAACATACCTTGCGTTTAGACATCACAGTGTTTGAAATGTTTAGCCTAGAATACTCCCAGACATAAGGGTGGTAAAGTCCCAAGACTTCCAAAAGCCAATAGTATGAAGGTCGACGAATCTCAAATTCAAGTGTACAAAGCTTCACAAGACACAAATACTTTAGTAGACAGAAACAAAGAACATGGATAAATCAATCTATGAACACAAATCTCTCGTAAAGGAGACAGAATAGAATAACCAGTTGATTAAACACTGAAAGAAAGCCTGCACTAAAAAATTATGGGTGCAATGTACGGTAAGCCTCGCATACAAACCCATGGATACAACTGAAGAATCTACATACAAAGGAAGTTAAAAATGCAAAGAAATATAGTTCACAAGGAAGTCAAGAACTCAACGGATGCAAATATCTATGAACACAAATCTCACGTAAAGGAGACAGAATAGAATAACCAGTTGATTAAACACTGAAAGAAAGCCTGCACTAAAAAATTATGGGTGCAATGTACGGTAAGCCTCACATACAAACCCATGGATACAACCGAAGAATCCAGAGCCTACATACAAAGGAAGTTAAAAATGCAAAGAAATATAGTTCACAAGGAAGTCAAGAACTCAACGACCACATTGAAAGTTAAGGATGCAAAAATCTGGGAATTATTTTTGAAAAGGATGTCAAGAAAGAGCTTAGAAGACAGAAGCGGAAGCGGGGGAGCGCGACTACTTAGAAGAGTCTAAAGTTGGGAGCGTGATGAAAGCGTGCACTAATAATTTTATTATGTTTATTAATTATTGTTATCAAAATTTATAGATATCTTAATATTTATTAGAATTTATAAAGTTTAGTTCAAAGTTCTAGGGAGATCATTTGCATGGTGATTGTTTGATATCAAGGTAAGTGATCTTTAGTTTCTTGTTACTTTGATGAACGTGCATTAAAATTTTTTTTAACTTTCTTCCGAAAATTTGTGTCATCTTTTAAAATTATGGTCATCTTATGGAAAACGCTCATGTTATTACCGGAGAAACGCGCTTCCGTTACCCGAAAAACGAGCTCCCAAGTAAGAATCACCGAATCGATGTTCTTACTAAGTTTCGTTGACCTCCTAGAAGTTACTGGCTTCTAAGAGAAAGAGTGTAGGCAAAACCTGTGGTCTTTGGGGTATTGCATGTATCAGATACAAATTTTACCCAATTTTACAATCCTCATAATATTTTGATGTCAAGAAAGAGTGGTAGGTTAATCAGCCAAAAGAACACTAGACCTGTGGTCCTCAAGATATTGAATGCAAAATCTTCCCAGAGAATTTACAGTACTCATAATGTGTATTTTACGACTTAAATAGTTTGCATTGGTTTGGATCCATGTACGATTTAACTCAATAGTTGGATCCAACTTAAAACCCTTTGGTGTAGTTCCCCCCGAAATTTCCATTGCAAGGACATGACCCAATCCCACTTAATCGCCAATGTTAATTCATACATGTTTACAACCCTAAAAGGAGAAGCAGACATCATGAGAAACACACAGAGGCCTAAGGATCTGGAGAGCCAAGAAGAGAAGAGGTCTCTTGACGTGGCCAGCAATGGTGGTTTGTTGTGAAGTTGGATCGCCCCCACCAATTGTCCCAACCAAGTAAATTTGCTCATCATGTATCTCCCCATTTTATGTTTATCTTTTATCTTTTTCCTCTGCCCAAGAAGTAAAATTTGTTCCCTCTCCAAGTCTCTCTCTCCCTTCCTCTTTATTCCTCTCCTTTTTTTCTTTTTCTTTTTTGGCTATATGTTATGCATCAGTCGAGCAAAATTATATCATGTAGTCCATATTATGCGATCAAATCTGATCCAAAGGCCCAAAAGCATCAGCCAAAATTTTAAACTTTGACTAATCCAAAACTTTTGGCTAGCCAAACAAATTCCTTTCCTCCATATACCCATGTAGTGGTTTACCTCCTCAGTTATATTATACAAGCCTCAATTATTTTATAGCTTCAGTCATTTTCATTTTGGTCTACCTCTCTGTCTAGTGGCACCTTCAACTACAATCCTATAACAGTTGAGAAGTACATCGCGAATCTCTAGTAACATGAAAAAAAACCAACTCAAACAACTTTCTCACAGCTTATCTTCAACAGAAGCTAGATAACCCCCCCCCCCCCCCCCCCCCCCAACACACACACACATTGTTCTGTGCATCATTATTTTCTCATGTTGCGTCTCATCCACCTCAATATACTCATTTAAGCTAAGCCACATTCTTCATTACTGCCGGACATCCAAGTCCATAAAGCATAGTTGGTATTATTGTCACCTATAAAATTTCCCTTCGGCTTCACAAGCATCTTATTATTGAGAAGTACTCATCACGCACACCCCTCATCTAGCATTCTATTTCAGTTCTATAAACATTGTCCTGAAACACATTTTCATGATTCATGAAAATGGTTGATCCAAAATGCATATAATGGATATTCCACTCTATCCATCAATTTCACATGTTCCCTCGTTCCTTCATGTAGTTTTTGTTGATGATGCATTTCATAAATTTCACCTTCACCCTAGTAATGCTAAGTCTTTTAGTTTCTACACCTAACTTCAAATATAGTCTCATCTCTAGACTCTTAACTAAAACAATCTCTCTTAACTAAAACAATATCGTCAGCAAAGCCATATATGAATATGTCTAGTGATTTTATCCATAATTAAAGCAATTAAATATTGACTTCAATTTTTAAAAATGAAATAAAACACTCCTAGTAGTGGTAGGATAATGCCACAAGAAATTGTAACGGGTTGGATCAAGCCGCACTATCTTAGATGTTTTTAGCATTTTGCTTTCTTCGTTCAAAATAGAAATATCTATTACAGAGGCTACCAACTATCAATTTGAAGTTAAATTGTGATTTTTGAGGAACTGAAAATGCTAGATAAGAGGAGCATCATTTAAATATTTCCAGACATAGCTTTCAGACATTCTGTAACAACCTCGCTTAACTCGCCCTTCATTGCCACCATAAAAAGAAACTGTACAAGTTGGCTCCGGCCACAACTTTCTGGATGTTTTTTAGCAGTTTGCTTATTTTGGTTTCAAATAGAAAATTATCTATTTCAGAGGCTACCCAGCTAAGTATTTCCAGCCATAACTTCCACCCTGTAACAACCGCAATTAATTCATCCCTCATTAGCACCATAACAAGGGAATAGAGAATGGAGATTACTCTGTGTAGGTGCCACAGTTGACTCTTAGGACGGGAATGATTGGCCCTCATACTACCAATTGTAGAATTCTAACCAAGGTTCAAAACTCGGTTTTGGTAAAGATTTCAAGCGCTTCTTGTGAGCACCGGTAGTTTCAACGGACACTTAAAACCTTCGTAGTAACTAATGCTACATAGTTTATTTTGTACCACCTGCAGTAATAGTTTATTTTGTACCACCTGCAGTAACCGAATGAACTAGAGGCAAGGTTGGCACTTCAACAATCATTCATTTTGTATGGGAAAAGGGCACCTACACACATTTTCAGTTGGTTTGGTGATAACTATACACCCGCAACTCTTGTATTTGCCTTCCCTCTACATGCTAAATAATGAAACCTCGCAATATGCCTTCAGGAGTTCCAAAAGTAGAGCAACGATGGTCCTCCCAAATTATAAACTAGGATATACATTCTTAACCTTTCTTTACTAGGCTGGCTGCTCCGTAAGTGTGTGTGAATGTTGTATTTTCATGCTTAATAGAAATCCTAGGATCCAAAATGGGGTGATCTCCCTGGAATTAAACATTAGGTCAATTTGGGATAGAAATTTCCAAGTGCATCATTTTTTATAAGTACGTGCTCTAATTCAGGCGTCTCTTGTCATCTATTACCATCAAGGACCAAAAGTTGAGAACTTCCACATATTCTAAGAGATCCATGCGTCCTAATTTTCCCACTAACTTTATTTATCTTCCTAAAGAAGTAAAGAAAGCTCGTTAAAATGGTTTGGAGAAAATAGAGGGAACAAACAAGTTAATTAAAAGGGAAAACAACAATAGCACAGCAAAGCAACCTTCTTGTAAACTCCAGAACAAAATTAGAACCAAATAAACCTAGTAAGAGGACAGGTAATGGAGCTCAAGATTGAAAAGAAAAGTTAATTGTTGGAGCAGGTGGATCAAGATGTAGCTGATAGTTGAAGGCAGGAAGATGTCCCATCATCTTAGTAAATTAGATGAACACAGAGCAAATTGTATGCATTAAAGATAGCAAGATAAGCCTGACTGGTATTGAACTTGAATTAGCAAGTTCACTTGTAAGGAGTATAATGGCAACCAGTTTGTGTCATATCTTGAATTAATTTGCATCTATTTAAAAAAAATGATTGGTCCTATGTAGCTTGGGCACAAAAAACGATGCAAGGACACTGACAAGAATGCGGCAACTATTTTGGTGTCTTAGACTCTTAGTGTAGTTTGGAGTATCCGGGTTCTTCAAATATGTGTCCGACACGACACTGCCCACATTGTTTGAGTGTCCATTTTTCCTAGCTAAGATTTCTCCCATGCATGAACTGGCAAATTATAAATAAACCACTCTGCATTGTGTGAAAGTGAGGTCAAGATCCACTTTCAATATTCAAAGAATTTTTATCAGACACTGGATTTGAGAAAACAGATTTCTCTTTTCATGTCAAGAAGAATTCATGTGCACTAGGAGAGTATGCCAGGATATTACAAATAACGAGCAATTCTTGGCAATCAGTAGGGCATATTTGATTACATTAAATGTTCAAATGCAATAGAAGCCAGTTCTAGATTGTGGTAGTTAGTACCAACTATTAGGATAATCAAGCTTTGTTTTTCAGTAATAAAATAGAATTAACAACACAAATGGAGCATTAAGACCAAAAAATTGACTTAAGAAGATAAACAGATTTGAGCTTAATAAATCCCTCTAATGGATTATACAAAGTATATACATAAGCCAGCAAGTAATTGAGCATACTATATGATGAAATTAGTGAAAGAAAAAAAAAAATTTAATTTGACAAAAGAACATGTTTTTGCAAATGGTAAAAAGTTGGGGAAAAAACATTCTCGTGATGACTATTTAAAAGGACATTAGTATAAAAATAAGCACTTAGTGCCTTCTACAAGCAAACAACCTCTAAGTTCTGTATAGAAAAACGACAGATATACTTAAGATATGCTCACTCAAACAGAGGCATGTTCGAAGAAGAAGGTCAAATTTAACAAGAATAACATATATACATGTATTATGTGAAGAGCTTGTACCAGACAACAAACACATGAAAAGGACCACACAGAAGTAGTATATAGACTTACCGAATGTGTAATATTTTCAATAGAATCCACGATGCAGTGGGTATAATCATAGCTTGGATATATACACCACTTGTCACCCGCATGAGGATGAGGAGTAAACTGAACAAAATGCCAAAGTAAGAAAATAGGAAAAATTGAACTAATAAACCAAAGAGCTTTATCACTCTAAACTTACCTTTATACGGTAAGCTATCAAATCATACATATTTTTATTATCACTCTGCATATCTTGTTTCAATCTAAGCGTCGCCCTTCCCTCATCAATCATGCCTCTTCTCATCTCTTCAAATAATCGTAAAGATTCTTCAACTGGCCGATCCCTCCATGGGCTATTCATCTTTTTCTCTCTATACTCTTTGACTTCTTCAGGGCTCTTGAGAAGACGGATGTATTAGAAATTTAGAATACATGTTACTGCTTGAAAGTTGGATCATTAATTGTTAACATTCAGTGTGATTTCATGAACAGGTTACTGGTCATTTCCTTTGTGCATGACTAACCTGGTGATCGACATAAGCTCGGTCATTCCTTATTAGCTCAACTGCAAGGTCATATAGTTCTTGAAAATAATCGCTGGAATAGGTTACCTGATAAAGAGTATCTAGAGTATTGATGGTAAGTGACAGTCATTTCTGACAAGCATCAATACAACAAAAATAGTAAACACACAACGCACCTTATGCGGCTGCCAACCCATCCATTTGACTATCTCTTGGATATGCTCAATGTACTCCTTTTTCTCAGCTTCAGGATTGGTATCATCAAATCTAGCATCATAGTAAATAAGCATGATTATCATCCAAAAGAGCATAAAGCAGCATTAATTTTGTATAATGAAACATAGGTCTTCTTTTCTTTTCTTTTCTTTTCTTTTTCTTTTATGTGGGTGGTGGTTGGTAGGAGTGAATTATAGGGAAATTTAGCTTTGAAACAGTATTGGCAGTTGTAGGGTCCACTAGATAGTATTGGTGGTAGTAGTATGGTAGTCAAAAGCATGCCTCGCAGAAAGGCACAACAGCTGCACCTCACATCTCACTAAACGAGTAGACGGGCACCTTTCTCCGGACGCACCCAATGCGCGCCTTTCAGCAAGGCACAACCAAGAAAATGCGCGCCTAGACACGTCTTATGGAATTTTTTAACATTTTTTATAATAAAAATTGAGGCAGGAAGATAACACTTACCTCATACAAGTGAGGGGGATATCCTTTCTCACAGTTGCCAAAGTTGGTTACAGTTGAACTCGAAAAACTAAATTTTACTAAAAGTGTGGTAGGGAGAATACAAACTCTTGTTAATTTTGTTGACTGCTACTGCTATCATGCTAGTTCACTTGGTTATGTTTTAACATATTTTTGTTGGTTTTAATATGTTATTTTGTTTTATTTCTTACTTCTTTATTTATGTATGTATATTTTTTAATTATGTGCCTTTCTTCGCTCGGACGAGCGCCTTAAGTGTGCCTTGCATCTAGGGCGATGTTGGATCCTTTGCGCCTCGGACGACGTGGATCACTTGCACCTCGAGTGCGCCTTGCGCCTTTGACTACCTTGGGTAGTAGTAGTACTTTGGTTCATGTAAATTATACATTAACCAAAGTGTACTAAATGCAGAATAGTTATCAAGCTCACAACATGTGTTGTAAAACTTTTCTAACATCAGTAGCATACAATGTGAAATATAATAAGATACATGATACCAAGTACGGACACAATAAGGGACAAGTGGACCCCACTAGAAAATAAAAAAATTGCTCTTATTTCTCTTCTCTGTCAAAATCATTCCCTCTAAATTAAAAACTCACTTGTGATCTCTTATTTCACTCAACCCACTCCCAACTCACCCCTCTCCTATTTTCAGCTCACAAGCAACCCCCACTCCCCTCACCACACTCCTTCCATCACACCTTCACTCGCCTTGTACTACAACTTACCATCAATCCCTTCTACCATCACTTTCAAACTCCTTCCTCCACACAAACACAACACCTTCCATAACACTCATACACTCATCTTCTTTACCATCATCTTCACTACATGTACAGCTTCCTTCATATTCATTTCCTTCAACTGAACCAATCCACTGTAGCAGCACTTCTCAAAGCCTTCTTCAACAATAAGCATGAGCATATCTCCCACAAAAGTCCTCTCCTTACCGTAGCCTCCACTCCACTGCACAACCCTTACAACTCGTCAATACCTAAGCTACACCATTTTTCCAGCCAGCACTCCTGTCACCATTTGCACCAACCAGAGCAGCATGGCCGCTATGCAAACTGCCAAAAATTGCCCACATTCAGTACGTTCTTCACTTGCACTGGATGCTCGTAGTCTTTTCTCTTCCTGATGCAAGCACTCCCTTCGCACAGTCTTCACGTACATGCATTGCAGTCCATCTTGCTCGTTGCAGGAGTCCTTGCGCCTTGTAAGTACCACCTCCCTTTGATTGACATCTATCATACCAGGTGTATTGTGCTTTGTACATATAATGGACCAATGGTAATATAGGTTAATTAGTTGAGGACTTGTTAAGAACCATGCATATTGACCTAATAGCTTAATGGAAACCTACTTAACTTTGTGTGTGTGTGTGTGTTGTTTTTTAGTATATGATTTTATTTTTGGGCTTTCTTTGCATTTGAGGTTGACCTCCTCTCTTAAATTCCTGCGTCGGACGCCCATGCCTGATACTAATGAATACTGAATAACAATGTCAAATGGCCATTAAACATAAACAGATGCTGAAAAACATTTCATGGTAATCGAGGAGCAGCGTGGGAAAGGACGGCTTCAAAATGGTATATTCTTAGTTCATTATTCAAATGTGTAGTATTGAAATATTTTAGTTACAGAATATTACTGAGGCACCGAGTATAGACATGACAAAGCCAGGTGTTTCAAAGGTGAAGAGTAACTAGGAAATATACAGTGAGCATTAAGGGCTTTGATAAAAGTTCAACTACAGGGAGCAAGAACTTCAGGGATTGGACCTATTGCTAGTCAACAGAGGATTTGGTACAGAAGTTCACCATAGATGTTCTCTCCGGAAGATACAATAAACTATCCAAAAATGCCACATGTTCTACAAAAATGCCAAAGCAGATGATAATAAATAGTCAGATATGCAATACAAATAACTGAGTGTGCTTTACATGTTTTCATCATAATCGATATGCAAAAACTACCATCACTGAGTATCAATTTAAGAAGACATCATCCAGGATCAAGACAATGCATATCTTCGCCAGTCTTTTTAATAATTATATATATATATATATATATATAGAGAGAGAGAGAGAGGGAGGGAGGGAGGGAGGGAGGGAGAGAGAAAGAGAGAATTCATATATAAACATTACACGACTTATTTTGAATAAAACAGAGGTTCAAAGACGGAAGGATACCGTAGAAGCTAAACAAATATACTCAAAAAAAAGACATGAAACAGAGAATCAGATTCATAACAGGAAATATTACAGTGCAAAAAAAAGCTCTGATGTGGTAATAGTATAGATCATACATATAAAAAGTTTAACTCATGGTTTCTTTACTTTTCTTTTCTTTTCTACACAAAGCATTGATTTTCCACCAGCCAACTTCCTGCATCCACCCTCCTTCCTCCCCCCAAACAAAAAAGAAGGGAAGTAAAAAAAACTGAAAATTAGAGCTCCAAGTTGCCACCAAAAGCCTTCAAAGCAACCCAAAATACTTAAGCTAGTACATGTTTAGACATTACCCTCATGGATAGTAACTCATCAATTTGATCTCCATATAGATCTCAAGGCAAGTCCCTATCTTGTTTGAAAACTCGTTCTGGAAAATGGAAATATTGTTATATGCAAAAGCTAAAGATTTAACTGTATTATTTTATTCAGAAATTTGGAGAAATTTAATTTGGATATGGTTTATTGCATCATTGAGAATTTTGGATAGAGATGATTCAGATCCTATTTTCCGTTCTCACTGAGTAATTTAGGAAGATTTGGTTTACAATTAATTTCATCAATCCATTGATGAGAGATCATTATTCATCTCACTCTGCAGAGAAAATTAGTAGATATTGCTTCATGTTTGCTTTATATCACATAATTGAGAGATTTTGAGAGATTTGATTTAATTGATTATAGCTGCAACACTCTATATAAGGATGAAGAGAACTACAATGCATCTTGCTTTCAGACCAAGAAATTGAATTAAGATTGTTATTGAACTCGTGGAACTTTTCCCCCTGGTATTTTCTCTCATCTCTCGCCCTCTTCTCCATCTAAGCCAGATATAAGCCTCTTTATGGCATTAAAAAAGTAATTTGTGATATACTTCATATAAGTAGACCTCCATCCACATATATTGGTCTCATCTTGGATGGAAAAAAAAAAATCAAAACCTAAATACTGTAAATGTGGATAAAGAAGATGCTAAGCCAAAATGTACAATGAAAATTAGCCACCAGGGGGACGCAGCTGTTAGGGCTGGTGAGGGTTATTAGGGAGGTCGCTGGTTCGAGCCAAGGCCTCTCAAAACAGGAAAAGATGCATGTTGACCAGGACCTTAAGGCCCATTGGCATTTGGTGGAACTAGAATAACAGATTGTTCAACAAGAGGATAAATTTTCCAACTAGTATGCAAACTAGTTAAACTTACCTCAAGGCAAGTCCTTATCTTGTTTGAAAACTCATTCTGGAAAATGGAAATATTGTTATACCCAAAAGCTAAAGATTTAACTGTATTATTTTATTCAGAAATTTGGAGAAATTTAATTTGGATATGATTTATTGCATCATTGAGAATTTTGGATAGAGATGATTCAGATTCAGATCCTATTTTCCGTTCTCACTGAGTAATTTAGGAAGATTTGGTTTACAATTAATTTCATCAATCTATTGATGAGAGATCATTATTCATCTCACTCTGCAGAGAGAAATTAGTAGATATTGCTTCATGTTTGCTTTATATCACATAATTGAGAGACTTGCAGAGATTTGATTTAATTGATTATAGCTGCAACACTCTATATAAGGATGAAGAGAACTACAATGCGTCTTGCTTTCAGACCAAGAAATTGAATTAAGATTGTTATTGAACTCGTAGAACTTTTCCCCCTGGTATTTTCTCTCATCTCTCGCCCTCTTCTCCATCTAAGCCAGATAAAAGCCTCTTTATGGCATTAAAAAAGTAATTTGTGATATACTTCATATAAGTAGACCTCCATCCACATATATTGGTCTCATCTTGGATGGAAAAAAAAAATCAAAACCTAAATACTGTAAATGTGGATAAAGAAGATGCTAAGCCAAAATGTACAATGAAAATTAGCCACCAGGGGGACGCAGCTGTTAGGGCTTGTGAGGGTTATTAGGGAGGTCGCTGGTTCGAGCCAAGGCCTCTCAAAACAGGAAAAGATGCATGTTGACAGGACCTTAAGGCCCATTGGCATTTGGTGGAACTAGAATAACAGATTGTTCAACAAGAGGATAAATTTTCCAACTAGTATGCAAACTAGTTAAACTTACCTCAAATAACATGATCCACCTCTCTCCTTCGCCAGACCAAAATTAATAAACATAGCCTGTTTCAGAACTAAAAGTTTGATCAATCCTTGATACAAAAACACATGAACAATTTAATTTAACTGTAATATAATTACCTTAGCATGGCCTATGTGAAGATACCCATTTGGCTCAGGAGGAAAGCGAGTGAAAACTTTACCACCAGTCACCTTAAGGTGCTTTTCCAACTTTTCCCTTGAGTTGTGAGGCCTCATTATAGCCCCATGACTGAAAAATATCTCAGTGTGAACCTGATGCAACCCCAAGAACCATCTAATGAGAATATATGATGAGTAGCTATTTACTTCTCAGCCAACTTTGAGAGGAAGGGGGGAAAACAAGCATTAAAAAAAGTTGAATTTCCAAATGAACTGAACCATAAAAATACAATATGAGCACATAAACCTGATCGGTGTCTTAATTATGTATAGTATTATTTGACCTTTGCACATTAAAACGACGAGTTACATAGACCAAATATCAGTGTTTTTATTTGGTCTATGTTAAGGTAAGTTACGCAACCCATCAGTGTCTTAATTATGTGCTAAAGTATGCACCCATCCAATCCATAGTACCAATATAGTCAATCAAATGTGTAACCATATGCAGTTATGACTAACTAATTCCTGAGGAGTCATATATAAGTAACATGTTTATGGATAAAAATTGCTCAGAAATTGAAGAATAAGCTGTGCAAATGTGCATTAGAAGTACACAACTCTAAGATATACGAACAAGAATATAACATTTGTAGATGTCTTGAAGTACCTTAGTGTTTTCTTCTGGTTGAGGGAATATAGAAAAAGGATTCACCTCCTCTTCAGGAGGTGCAGAAACAATATTAGTATTCTTCTGTTCCTGGCATATAAGAAAAGAAAAGAAAAGAATTATAAAAATAACCACTACCTAGGTTAAATTGTTAGAGGGTACATAAAAAACTACCACCTCAACTTTCACAGGCTTTTCTTTCTTCTTTTTCAAAGGCTTCTTGTCATCTTCTGCAGTCCTCTCGCCAAGTATCCCACGAAGTTTATCATCAATTACTTCCTGCACAAGACCAAGATGCAGAAGAATCCTATATAAGCAGGTTCCACATGATTTACAAAATCATGCTGACTATTTTTTGCCTCAATTGGTATGTCATCACCTTCACAATTTTAGCATCAGCCCATGGACTCCGCTTCCTAACCTGTCCGCATAAGTTGCCGACTGGAACAAAAGGATGAAAGTGAGCAATAATTATCGGTAATGATATGATAAAAGAAAGAATACACACGAGACACAAATAAACATGGCAGAGGAGGAAAATGAGGGGAGAAGTGAATAGGAACATAAGCCAGACTATCTATCAACACCCTGCCAAAACGAAGTGGATGACTAAAGAACTTAATAGAAGATTGTCTTGAAAATGGTGCAACATTTAGATGAGTAGTCACAAGCTATGATATAAGACATCTTTGTTACATTTGCATCCTCCGAATATAGGATTGTCAAGAGGCATTGGGTTAGGAGCAGCGCAATAGCAAAAATATAGAAGTTCCTTCATGTACTCAAAACCGTAGAGGAACCATGTCAACATATAGCAACATGTCAAATTCTAACTCATCTATACCTACCCAATCATTTTAGTACCCCGCCAATCTTGGATGCACTGTCTTTTATGGAGACTAACTCATTATCAGTCATCACCAAGTCAATGTCTGCTCAATTACATTGAACACTTCCAAAATCTATTCTCCGAGTGTCCTTCTTAGTTGTGTGCTACGTTGCACGGACACAGATTCGATATTACACATCTTGGACACACTGACACGGATTCGGCACAAATTATGGTTTGTTCTAGTGTATTTTGGAGTGTATGTGTCATGCCCGATACGTGTCCGACTTGACATGGACAGGGCATGGATTTTGGAATGTCTGTATTTATTAAGGCTGTGGGTTAGCTAGGGACAGCTAAAGCTCAAGTACTCCAACTAAAATGATTAACTCATTGGTTCACTCTTGTACTTAGAGGTAACATCGTATGATTTAGATGTATGTTAGGAAAGAGAGATTTCAGGGTCATCCAGTTGGACCAGGTTTCAGTCTCTGTGACCTTAAATATACTGCAAGAACATATGGGAGGCACTAGGTACAATCTAAACAAATGTTTGTTTTCAAGGATTTCCTCCAAGTGTAGTGACTAACAAACTAAAACGATAATACCAGTGCTGTTTTAAAAATTTAGATACAGCCCAAAACTCACTTCATTGCAGTTCAAAATGCAGTCATTGCAATTCCTTGCATACTCTATGGGGAATACGTTGTCACTTAAAGCTCACTATCTGGGAAAAAAACTTATTTTGAGTTTTGTGCGTTGCATTACACACCAAGCCTATGCTTCACTATAATTTTGCCATTGTTTCCTTGTATCTAAAAATAAAAGTCCCGTTTATCTTCATGTAATCTATAGTATTTCCTCAAGTCGTATCCACTACCAATTGTCATCTCCATCCATCACTGTAGTGGCACTTGTCTCTCTCTAATTTTTATCTCTTAGTGCATATGAGACTTGCAGGGCTGCAAATGAACACTGAACAGATAGCTCGCAGTAATAGGTCGAGCCGACTGCATTAACGAGCCATTGGAGCAAAACCTTGAACATGAAAATGAGCTTGATTTCCTTAAAGATCTGTGCTTGAACATATGAATCACAGCAAGTGCACTCAAGAAGAAGCTCGAGGCGTGAAGCTCAATGAGTACTCGACTCAATTACTTCGATAAGGACTCAACTTTGCTCGACCCGTGGTTTGTATCCTTGTTTTTAAAGATAAAGCATCCCAGCCTGCAGACCAAAACTAATATTACTAATCCTAGTGTTGGTAAACAAGCCCAGTACACAGCCTATTGAGTTCCTATTTTCTATATATTGCATGTATGAAATTGTGCTCAACTTGAGGTCAAGCTCAAGCTGCTCCCAAGATGAGAGTGAGCTTATGCAAGCTTCCTCTTGAAAACAGTTTTCGAACTCGGGCTCAGTGTCGATCTTGGCTCGATAATTATGTCAGTAAACAAGCAGACTTGAACATGCCAAGTTCTACTCAACTCCGCTAGACTAGAGACTTGTTGAAAGCTTAGTCTTTAGAGAATGACACTTCTATATTTGGAAATCATGGTACATTGATCTTTTTCAAATTTTCAAACAAAAATGCAAACTCGTGATGCTTGTGCTTTTTATTATGAAGCTGACACTCTTTCCTTTCATACGGGTCAACCACTTCATTCGCACTTACACTACACTTCCGCTTTCTAGAACGTTGACAAAAATATACTCACTTCTTCTTCAAGCGAAGAATCTGCATTAAATGTAATTTGGGTATGTATTTATCAAAAAAGTGTGCCTTAATGACACTTCCAAGTAAGTTAAAGCTGTGCAGAATATGAGGGTGAGAAATCATGGTATCCAGTTTGGTGACGACAAATAGAAATTGATGAAAGCAAGACCTCGAGAGATTTTACAGAATATTAACTTTTAAGAAACAAAACCAGAACAAAAAATGCAGCACTAAACTGTTTATTATTACTGGTTATGTGTCCAAACTCTAACTTAGGCAAAAGAAGAAACAAACAATTCAGAAAATATAGAATGAATTGATCATCAATTTGCAATACCTAAAGGAAAGGACAAGCAGTGATCGACTAAATTACTTAAAATACAGCATAGACTTTACAATGTAGACTTATGTTGCAGGATCTTGTCAGATGCATAATAATTTCACTCTTTTCACTGGTAAAGGAACTGGTTCTACTCTTATTGACATAAAATTGGCTCTAGTCTTATTTGCAGGAATAAGACCCATCGGCCATTGGATTCACCAGTGAGTTGGTGCTTTTCATGACACGTTGAGTACATGTATCTACATTCTTCAAAACAGACTGTGTGAAAGCAACGGTTGTTAAATGCAAGTTTATGTAAGTGCAACTATGTGCAATTAACTCACCGATGCAGCTTGAGACAAAATTAACTGATCAGGTTAGGAATGGCCAAATAATGACATAATTATTTTCTTTTGTCCAACTTGTATGATTTCACAGTTTTTCACTTCACTTATTTGCCAGCTCAGCTGCTCAGCTATGAAAACACTATCCTGATAACTTCCAGAGCCCCACTTAAATAATAGCAAAGTTCAAATAAAATCTTGACTGCAGATAAAATTCCTAAGAGGAATTGCAGGAAGAATCAAGATGAATACTGGGCTTGGTGACAATGTAATCTTGACAGAGAAGAATAAGTTGTGTGAAGTACTGAAGTTTAACTTCTATAACAAATTGCTAAATTACAAAGGGGCCATGGGCTATTTTCGCAACATGACCTGCTGTATAACTGGTAATAAAAGGTGAGGACAATAACTAGTATTTAAAAGTTATCAGCAATAGATGTCTAGCAAACAACATTTGTTTCAACCTAGGTTGGAAGGACACAAATACGACGCGACATGAATGCCGCACCAATTTCGCCATGCCCTAGTTTATTTTGGCTTGTTAGTGCCTTGTACAATCTGACACAAAGCAATACAAGCAGCGCACCAATTTTGGAGTGGCCATGCTTCCCGTATTTCAACAATGGAACTTGTGTGTATTTGCAGGTAAAATATACAGAAAAAAATAAAATAATACAAAAAGCAGGCAAATCAAGTTAACAACAATTATTTGAATCACCAGTTAAACTAAAGTCGAAGATTACAATTGCTAACCATTTATATGGTAGCGTTGTTCCAAAATGGCATCCATGTTTTCTTCCAAAATGGATGTCACAATAGACTGAATTTCATCCAAAGATACTTCAACTCCTGCATATCATGGCAGTTGATAATTATAAACTAAGTCTAGAAACAAAAACAAAATTCAAAAGATTATATTATTCCAAGCAATAATGCAGAAGCAGAAACCAATACATTTAACGACCTTGTATTAAGATTGGAGCTAATTCTTAACACCACACGCATGCACGTGTGCACACAAAATGTATATGATGTGGAACAATAGCTTCCATAGGCTTACCTTAAGGCCATACTATGAACTATTAATATAGCATTCATGTCCCTGGGCTGTTTGTGGCTGTGTACCATAAGAATTGGATGTGGATTCAGCATAAACAATCATAACACGGCCTTGGGTCCTAATCAGTCATAATAGATCCTAGGCCATTGTATTCATGTATATATCTAAACTAATACACACCCGATTATACACTCCAATGATATATTATGAATTGTTTAGAAACCAAAGGGAAGCGTTAGGAAACTGCAAACTTTTGTCAATGTGCATCTTGAAGAATATATAATTTTCAATTACTATATCTCAATTGAAAACCCATTCTGACGGGAGAAGGGTTGGATGATGATGATGATTTCTCAATTGAAAACATGTCTTATAGAACTTGCACTTATTTCTTCAGCTAAAGTTGAATTCCTCGGTTTCTATAGCCTTAAAGACTCATTTACAACCCAAACTTACTACTGTTAACATATCCTGCTGTAAACATCCAAAATATCAGTTTATAGTATTTGAGGTCTTTATATTAGTACAGTTTTTCACTAAATAATTTTAATTTACTTATAAAGGTTTCCTATGTTTAACTTTGGTTTCAACAATTATATTGTTGGGATTCTTTCTCCATATCTCATAGTATGGAGAAAGGTGTACAGCTAGGCTTTCTTACAATTCGCTCCCTCTGCATTAGGTCTCAGGTATGCAATTCTCGAGATAGGACAATGAATATTTGATATGGAATGCCAAAGTTCAAAGTAAATTTGTGCTCGGACATTTGAAGAGTTGACTATGTGCTTTAAGCCCTTAAGGCTTTAACAGTCGTGTTAGGTGGCTGCTAGAATTGTAGGTCAGAGCAAGTTAAAGCAGTACGACCCTATTTACCGCATATGATATGGTAGATTGCCAAGGGGTCAAAAGGAGGTTTGTCATGCAAAATGTTGCTTGGAATGTGAGTGATGTTGCCAGGAAGACGGCCACGTATTTACAATAAAGGTGACAGAAACATTGTAGACGTTTCAACTCCTTTGACTTGAGACAAAGTTGGTTATCCTTAACCTGACGTGCAGTTGAAGGAGGAAAAAAAATGAGCTACTAAGTCTTCAACCAACCGGATTGGGTTGATTATTGATGATGTCATGGTTTGGCAGAGTATATTTTGACTATATCAACCATAATGAGTATGGAGGCAATGTGTCAGCTGGGTGTAAAAACATTGTTGATACTTAATTAAAAATGAACTTGAAGAGCTCCAGGAAGGGATTAGAAAGGAAAAAAAAATGCTTTATCAGCTCTCATGTCATGTTTTTTCAGACTGAAGAGTAAGAATCCTTTGTATTTGAGAAAGCAAGGATTACTAGGAGTCCTGATATTGTCGGTTTCCCTCTGGAGCTAGAGTTCTACTGTCATCGAGAAGTTTGATACCGTATCTCTCATGAAGCAGGGACTAGCAGGAGGTCGTTAGCCTTTGCTAGCAAAGGATGGCATATTTCTCCTTGTACGAAGGATGAGACCAATCAATATCGAGTTAAGTGCTCATCAAGATATCTAAGGAATCAACAGATAATAGTGTGTGCCGTAATTGCTAGTACTTACATAAACACATGATTCTGGCCAGGTAGAAACAGCAAAAGAACATTGTTGGTTCCAGAAACACGGGACCGATACGAACACGCCACGCCACAAAATGGACATGGCACCTACTTCGGTGTGCTCTACCGCATTCCTTTAAGGTTTGTTTGGATTGAGCATGAAGAGAGTTAAGTGATGGAAAGTTAAGTGAGGCAGAAAAAAAAAATTTATGCTTAGGTTTGGGGATGGAAGCTTAGGAGGGGAGTCATAGAGGGTTTGTTTAATCTTCTTTGTCCATTTTTTTCCAACCCCCATATCAGGGGCTTAACAAGGGGGAGTGGTGGGGGTGATTGTTTAAAGAGTCATAAATACCTCTTGTTTGCCATATAAAATATCGTGACATTTTCATCCATTTTTCTTGCTTTCAATCTGCTACTCCGTCTTCCTGGCTTTCAACCTAATGTCGTCCATGTGTGTCGTCTCTTCTCGCTCTCTTGTTACTAGTCGTTGAAAATTATAAGAACAAATAAATAAAGGACTATGTTTTTTATGCATCTGTTGAGTTGATGACCACATATATTTTATGCATATATTGAGTCGATGACCGCATATATTATTTTTGTCATACGTAATAAGGATATTTTGGTAACTAAAGTATTTTTATTAATCATTCCCCCACCCAAAACCTCCAATCCTCCAATCCAAGCAAAGTTATTAAGCACGCTCCACTTAAATCTCCCTCCAATCCAAGCAAAATTATACGTATTGACTCCCCTCTCCCTCACTTAACTTTCCTTCAGTTGACCCCAATTAACTATGCTTTTTTTTTTTTCCTCTCAAGACAGACGTCCACTTTTTTGGGTGATTACTAATTTCTAAGTTTTGATAGCTGTGATGAATAGACACTCGAACTATGAAATCAAACTCCTTAACATAACCGTCGAACCCAAAAGGAACCTACCAACACCGCAGGCTTCTTCAAATTCACACTCTCCGAAACTCTCCGGGCCGACATTGGAAAGGAAGGCGAAAGCCACATCCAGCTGCGCGGAGTTCTTTATCTGCAAATCTCCACACACGAATCAGACGCGCGCAAACCCTTACAACTTCCTCCGACAAATCCAACGATCGAATCAAAAAAAATGACAAAAATATAATACCTTCGCCGACACGATGTAACGGAGCAGAAACGGCCGGTGGACCAGCGCGTTCCCCGGATGCTTCGTAGCAACCTTCCCACGCCAAAAAAAAAAAAAAAAATCAAATAAAACCCCGAAGATAAAACGAAAATTAACAAAAATAAGAGAATTTTTTACTTTCGTCCAACTTATTAATATGAATTTTGTACTTATACACCCCCCCCCAACCCCCTTTTGTGTTTATTAGGCTTACATTCCACTTTTTGTCACAGAAAACATCCATTTTGTCACGGAAAATAACATGAATCTGTACTTGTATCCCACTTTTTGTGTTTATTATACTTACATCAATGTTTTGTCACGGAAAATAATATGAATTTGTACTTCTATCCCACTTTTTGTGTTTATTAGACTTGCGTCTCATTTTTTGTCAAAAAAAAAAACATTTGTTTTGTCACGAAAATATCTTTCGTGACAAAAAGTGGGATGTAAGTAATAAACACAGAAGGAGGGATATAAGTATAGATTCATATTAATAAGTGGGACGAAAGTCAAAAAAATCCCTAAAAATAACCAAGAAACCGATCGTGTTCGCGAACGGTACCGTGTAGAGAAGATTGCCGACGGTCTTGCTGCATCCGTGGGGGATCTCGGCCTGCGGAATTTGTACGGACAAGTGAAGGACTTTTCAATCGAGGAGGAGGAGGAGGAGAAGAATAATTGTGTACAGAAATTGGAATAGATTGTTGCGGAACCTCTTGGATGACGGCGGTGAGGTTGGCGGTGACCTTGGGGTTGACGAGAGCGTTCTCGGCGGTCCGCTTGTCGAGGCCGAGGGACAGGAAGAGGTCGAGCCTGGCGGCGTCGGCGATCGCCATCGGTGCTGAAGGAGGAGCCGGCGGTGGAGAAGGGGAGAGAGAGCGAGAGAGAGAGAGAGAGGAACTTTGCTAACAGTGGAGATAAACCTCTAATTCTCGTTAAGTATATAAAATGGAAAGGAGAGGTTCTTCTTTTGACTGGAGTGGCCGACTGGTAGGGCTGAAAATCGAACGAACGAGCTCGATCAAACTGTGTTCGAACTCGGTTCGACTAAACTATCGAACGAGCTTTATTCGAGCCGAGCTCAAGCTCGAGCTCAAAAATGGTGTTTGAACTCGGTTTGATTATAGACTCGAAACGATCGAGCTCGACTCGATTTAGTTCTCGAGTTCGGACGAGTCCGAGCCGAGCCCGAGCCAAGACCGAACAAAAGGCACATTAAACTTGTCGTACGGTTACTCTCAAGTCTTAAAGATTTTTTGTTGTTGAATTAATTATGTTTTTTACATCACAAATTTACAATCATATAATAACAAAAAAGATAGTCAATTTTCTAAGACAAAATTTATCAACATCCATAAAAATATATATCATATATTAGAAAAAGTCATAATATTAGAAACCGAGCCGAGTTCGAGCCAGTTCGCGAACAAGACCGAGTCGAACAATCTATGGTCGAACTCGGTTCGAACACCACTTCGAACAAAAAAAAATCGACCGAGCTCGGTATCGACCTGCCCACGAACGAGCTTCGAACCGAACTTGGTCCGAGCCGAACGCGAGCCGAACACGAACTGTTTGAATCGTTTTACAGCCCTACCGACTGGGAGTAAACTTGGGGGCCAAGTGTGGTTCTGTGGACCAGGATCCGGTCCGGACCAGGCCGATTAAAAGCACATCTCCAACCCTATTGTGACTTTGGAAAAAAGTTAATGCCACATAGGAATGACAAAATTTTATTCAAAAGTTCTTCTCCAATGCAATTGTCAAGTCAATTGTGAAGCTTATGTGGCAAAAATTAAAGAAGACATTGTGAAGTTGATTGTCTTGTTCTAGACAATGTACTTGACAATGTCTTCTCTTCCATGTCATCAATTATGAATAAAAAAATATTAGAAAAAAAGAAAGAAGATAAGTAGTTGTCTTAAAAGTTGCCTTGGAAGTTGAAAAAAATATTTTTTATTGTCTTCTCAATACTTTTGCATTGGAGAGAGTTTTTCTATCTCATTGTCTTTTGAAATATAATTTTGCCACATAAACAAGACATTGTCTTGTGGCTCATGCCACATAGGAGCCACCTAAGACTCACAACACTTAACAAGACAATAGGGTTGGAGATGCTCTAAGCCCGTGGTTTTAATCCAACAGGCAAAACGGAACATCGTAAAAATAAGACAATTTACGAGGGCAAATCAAAAAGTGATCAGAACTATCTCATTTCAAAGTTTGATTTATTTACAAGTTTGTCATTGAAAAAATTTGATCATAACTATCCCATTGATAGGTATAAAAGTCAATTCTTTTATTTTTGCTCTTCTCTTTTTCCTCAACACATCCAAGAAAAACAAGAACAAGATGAACAAAAATGTGGGATGGATTTTCTTCTCATTTTGTTCTTCTCCACCATTTTCATCATCACCATCTCCATCAAAACCCTAATCTCATCTCCATCAAAACCCTAATTTTCTTCTCATTTTTAATTTCGATGACACCCAAAGGCTCGTCATAATGTACAAATCCTAATATTGGTGGAAATCCTAATATTGGTGTTCAACAAGTGCAAACAAGAAGAACAATAACGGACTTGCTGTTCAACAAGTGCAAACTAGGACTGCCTAATTTTATGGTAGTCCTACAAACTGATAGGACTGCCAAAGATAATGGCAGTCCTACTTCACAGCAAGTGAAATTAAGGACTGCCACAAATTCTGGCAGTCCTACATACAGTTACAAACTGATAGGACTGCCAAAGATAGTGGCAGTCCTACTTCACAGCAAGTGAAAGCAAGGACTGCCACAAATTCTGGCAGTCCTAATCCTACTTCACAACAAGTGAAAGCAAGGACTGCCACAAATTCTGGCAGTCCTACATACAGTCAGTCCTGCCAGAATTTGTGGCAGTCCTTGCTTTCACTTGCTGTGAAGTAGGACTGCCACTATCTTTGGCAGTCCTATCAGTTTGTAGGACTGCCAGAAAATTAGGCAGTCCTAGTCGACGTGAAATTTTTTCGATCGTGTTTACTTGGGTTTAATTCAAATGGGTAATCCCCCACTCCGAATGTACTTGAGGTTTAATTCAAATGGACTAGAAATAATTGAAATAAACATCGTAATGTAATCGAAATAAATTGTTAGGGTTTTGGAAAGAAAGAGAGAAAGTATGTTGCTTAGGGAAGGAGGAAATGGTGGAGGAGAAGAGGAAGAAGAAGATGTTGCTTAGGGAGGGTGAAAATGGTGGAGGAGAAGAGGAAGAAGAAAATGTTGCTTAGGGAGGGAGAAAATGGTGGAGGAGAAGAGGAAGAAGAAGATGAGAGAAAATAGAGTTTTGGAAGAGAGAGAGTGAAATGTTAAAATAAAACTAAAATTTGGGGTTTGGGGGGGTTGAGTTTGGAACAGCCCTATGATCAAAAAAATGGGTTGTCCTGAGTAAAATCTCCCAAAACCTGGGCTAGCCCCAATCCGGACTAGCCCTGATCACTTTTTGATGTGTCCTTATAAATTGCCAAAAAAAAGTCGCTTAGATGCTTTGAAGAAATGAATACTATAAATATAAAAAATCTAAAATTTGGTGTTTGAATTGTTGTTGAAGTGAGTTAAGAAATATAATCTCTTGTAGTTATTATGATTTAGAAAGAGTTAAAGTAGAGAGGAAGTGAAAATTCAAAAAAAAAACGTATGAAGCGAGAATGAGGATTTTCCACTTCCACACTCCACTTCGGCGAAAAAACTACAATTTGTGCCATATAAGATTTTTTTTCATATCACTACACGGTAAAATCTTGTATGTTCAAATCCTACAACCAAACACGTAAAGTGGTCCCAAATATGAATTTGGACCACTTCATGTCCCCCAAATCCACGAACCAAACGGTCCCTAAGGAGAACTTAGGGTTAAACTATAGGGGTGCAACTCGGACGGGCCAAACACGAGCCCGATCGGGTAAACCCGTTAATGGGTTGGGTTAGGGTTGAAGATACTCGGTTCGGACTCGAATTTTGGTTAAAATATTTGAACCCGATCAAAAATCGGGTTGGGCTCGGGTTCATGTGTCGGGTTACCCGAAGAACCCGAAACCCGACTTATATATATAAACTTCTTAAATAAAAAGTTTAAATCCTAAATTTCTCCACTCGAACTCTTCAACTCCTCATCCTAAATCTTATTTCAGTTTGTATTTTATAATGATCAATACTTGATTGCTATTTGATTATGTGTCTAATATTACTTTTGTTTAAAATTATTTCAAATATTATATTAGAACCCGATAAACCCGATGTACCCGACCCAACATGAGTTCAACCCGATCCAAGCCCGATCCTCTGGGCTCGGTCTTGGGCTCCATATGTTGAACCCGAGGACGGGCCGGACTTGGGCTCGGACTAGGTTTATGATTCATCGGGTTGGACTCGAATTGATCTCAAGCCCGATCCAATCCGTCCGAATTGCACCCCTATTAAACTACCAAACAATAATAAGTCTAAAGGATATTTTGTACGAGTTTTGTAATATTCTAAAAAAAATTGGACGACTTACTTCATCTTTTATAATTGGAACGGCTTGTAAATATCAAAATATCTATAATATTATATAATTCATCTATACTATTATATATTTCAAATAGGAAGGGTATCATCAATTTGTTTTGTGACATACTTTCTTGTGTAAGAAAATAATTATGAATAGGTAATAATATCATTTACACGCCACTATCTAAAATCTTGTCATTTTCGTGCACTTGCCTTTTTCTATCTCTAACTATTTGTTATATCCTTGATAAAACAAATAATTACCTGAGGGTCTTCCCTTTATTTCTTCAACAAAACGTCAACGGAACAGAGAAAATACAAAATTCTCTCCACAAAAATTATAATTGTATCTAACAAAATTTATTGTTTTATTTTTAGATATCTTTTCTAACTATTTTATATCAATCTAGATTATTCTGCAAAATTTCTTTCAATAAATGCTCCCTTCCTATAAACTAAGATACATCACCTCTCTCTTATTCTTCCTCTTCCTCTTTCCTCTTCCACTGTTTTTTAGTATTTCCTACATATTTCTTTTAGTAATTTTGTAGGTTGTCGATGTTGAACGAGTCGACGTTGTACTTTAGTAGGGAGTAGCAGATTACGAGAGGGCAAGCACATCTCAAAGCACAAAATCCTCTTTGTTATTGACAAACAGCTCGAGTATGGAGATAAATTTCAAGTATAGTTAGTAGTGTATTAATTAAACAATTATTGGTAAATAAATAGTATTTTTATTACTAACTACTATTAGGTCATCTCCAATGGGGGTTTCTATCTACCTATTTTTATGGTAAAAAATCCACTTTTAATTTTGGGGGGGGGGGGGGGGGGGCAGCGGGGGGGTTTATACCTTCTAATGGTGATTTCTATAATAATTTATATCCTACATGAAGTTGATGTTGGATGGAAAGTTTCTATGAGAGTTTTTATTTTATCACCCCTTTCGTAGCAATCCAAATACTGAAAGTAAAAATTTGATCACTTTCAAGTTACAAAATATAACATATCCAAATTGAAAATCACTTTCAACAAACAAGTGTAAAACTCAAAAATATATGCATTTCACTTTTATCAAACAATAAATTACAATTACACTTACACTTACTTGTATTTTAAGCAACCAAATAGCCACTCGCTCAATTGTCGCATCTTTTGGTCAAGGTGTCTATCGGCTCGGTTCGGACCCAGAGTTGATCAGATTTGTCCGCTTCTGGACAATCCAGAGAAGAAGATGAGTCAGACCGAGATGGGAAAACCTAAACTCAAATCCAGCCTATCCCAAGACTTGGGAATTAATGGACTCGGCTTGACCGGACTGAGCCCGGGCCGGGTTCGAGTTGGCCCGTGGTAAATAAAAAATGCCAAAAAAAGGCCTTTGGCCTTGAAAAAAAATTGTACTTTAAAAATATGGGCTTATGAAAAAGTAACTAGAAAAGTTACTGAAATAAATAAAAATATTAATTTTATTAATTTCATAAATATAATATTTATTTTATTTGGTAAACTATAAAAAAAAAAAAAAATTGATTTACAATTTGATCTTCAAGTCTTTTGTCCAGTTTATTGTCCAGCTCCCTCATTCGGTAGGGTCGTCCATAGTAAGAGACTTAAAGTCCATTTCATTAATGTCGGTACATTCATCTCATAAGTGTTGAGTCCGTTTTTTTCGCATGAACCCAATCTTGAACGCAAACTCATATATCAAAATATCTGATAGCATCATGTTTCGCTTCTTGCTTAACATTCTTGAACCTGTAATAAAATAAAATTTCAATGCTACCATGGGCATCGGGGCCATTAGAATATCACGTGCTAACAAAGAAAGTATACGATAATTTTTTAATATTTTTTATAATTATAAAGATGAAAAATATGATCCAGAATCCTCATCACTTCATCATAAAAGTTCAAATATAAGGACAATTCTTGAGTTAGGAGAGAAATTTTTTTTCCTTTTATAGTATACTCTTGGCATGAGATAACTTAGAAATTAAACCATATATACTATTACCATGAGCGATTATGTTGGGTCAAGTATGGATTTGGCAACAACATTTATGTGGGGCCCAAATTTGGCAAATATTTTATTTGATGTCATTTGAAAATTTGTAATAAATATTTGATTTGATTAGATTTGGACGCCTATAATTAGAGATGGAGTATTTTATTATTCTATATTACCTAAAATATGGTATCTTATTTTAGTAATAAATTCTATTTTAGAAATTACTACGACCTAAAACTATTTTAGAATTTTTTGTTGAGGGTGGAGGCAATAGGAATATCACAAGATAGATTCATGGTGCATGTCCACAATAAAACTAAGAGAAACTCCATACTTTACTTTTAGGGCTCACCGTCTAAGATAGCAGGAAGAGAAGATCTGTGTGGGGAGGAGTCGTATTTGTACAAAAAGATCGCTACGGTAGGGTGAGTGATTTTAAGTTGCAATCTTCTTCATTCTATTTGAGTTTGGTGTGGATTTGAACTTTCTCGCAAATGGTTCAACATAGTTCTTTATCAATCTTGTATATTTTGTCGAAAGTTATAGGGATTGGGATTTGTCTAGGTACTGTAGTCGATGAATTTGATATGTCTTGGTGTTTGTGGTATATTGGTTTGTTATATTTAAATCAGTTGGCATCGCTTTCGCGTCCGTGTTTGTGGTCGAATCTGGTTCGGGTTACGCACGGGATATTAACATCTGGTATCAGAGCGAAGGTTTTGTTCGTTATGGTTTGATACCAACATATGGTATCAAAGCTCGAAGTACACAGAGGGTGCCAAATGGCACAAAATCTGAATAAGGTTCAGGGTATCATCAATCAACTGTCTGCAATGAAGATGGCGATGGACGACAAGCCTTGTTGCTTTTGAGTTATCTGCCGGAAAACTAAAAGACGTTGGTGGTATTGGTGAGCAACTCTGCACCATATGGAGTTGTTATGATGAATACAGTCAAAAGTAGCTTGTTGAACGAGGAGGTTCGACGTAAGCAAGTGAAATCATCGTAGGAGTATGCTTTGGCGGCTTCATATGGGAAGAGAAGACTCAAGTCAAGGCAAGAACATGGAGGAGTTCTCATGATCTTGCGACTGTGGACCGCAATAAGGGCTGCTATCACTGTAGCGAAAGGGGTCATATCAAGAGGAATTATATTAAGCTCGAATATGAGAAGGCGAGAGGCAAGGATAATTAAGAAGATTCACGGCTATGTGTGATCTTATATCATCGCAACAACCGATGTAGAGGAACATTATGGCGTGTATCATAAAGGCGATTGGGTCTTGGACATGGTGTCACGACCCGCACCCTGTATAGGGGTACGAGAAGTGGGTACGTCCAGCCTACGCCGCAGTATCGGCGGTAGAAAGCTGTCCTAGGTTGCTAACTAATCTCATGCAGTGTATATAATGTACTTGTCCAGATATCAGCTCCGAATGGAGGACAAATAAAGGATATGATATACTCAATCACAGTCTAAAGCACGATAAGATAACACAGAAGTTATACCTAAGGAATTAAAGACAACAACAACTAACTACTAAAATAATACAACAATATCTCAAACAAACTTAATACAAACTCAATATCTTAACTTTAATACAACAAGTCAAAACATGAAAGCTAAAGTAGTCTACTAGCTAATCTCCTGAATCACTCCTGAGAGTCGGGACCAAAGGTAGCTAATCCCCCGCCAGGTCCATGGTAAGTAGGGCATGTGTCCTCAGGATTATCATCTGTAATATTTTCAACAGGTCCAATCAGGACAGGAACGAGTACAACTCATCTAGAAAATCCAAGTAAATGACAAAGAACTATAAAGCAGTTATAGACAGTTTTATTGATGAGCATGACAGTTTTATACAGGTAATGATGGCATAGAGAAACAATAAGATACAATAAAAGAAAGGTAACTAAAACAAGAGAAGAATCATGGCAATAAAGACGGTAATAAAAGCTAACTGAACTAGAATAATATGTATGAGTCCAGACAGTACGATATAAGTCTAATGTAATCCCAGTGTGAGTCCAGTCCATATAATCCGATACCAGATGATTTCCGGTACAAGATGAGTCCAACAGTGATCAATAAATCCAGGGTAAGTCCAACTATGATCTAACAGTGTGTTTTAAAATACCGAGGTCGACATGTAAACGGCTGTAGGTATCAGGCACATCTCTCACTGATCAGGCAAGAGATGGCTATGCTTCCGGTAGATTCCAGTTGAAGATTCCGGATTTGGGGTATGTCTACATGTCTTACTCAATATTTCCCCGCCCAGCAAGTGAATCCAAAATCGACAAAAGAATCGAGATGAGTCCGGCCAATACATGATGATTCCAGAAATGATTTCGGAATGATTCCAATGATTCCAGTAATAGAGGCCAGCAAGTAAGGTATGTGTCGTATACATGAATCCAGAAATATCTATACGTGTTGATACAGAGAATCACATAGAACTAACTAGAACTGAAATACAGTAATTGACAAATAAATGAGAGAACTATCAGAGAATGTACTCGCCTGATACTCTGAAAAGAGTAGTATAATATCAGATGTCTGTACCAGGGTCACAATGTCCTAAAATAGAGCAATACAGTTATGACATGTCTAATATGAAGGTAAATATAAGATACAATGCAATCTACATGATTTATAAGCCAATCTAGGTCAAAGTCAAACTTGGTCAACTCTTCAGTCAAACTAAGTCAAATTAAGTCATACTAGGTCACAAGAAGTTAAACTAAGTCATACAAGGTCAAACAAGGTTAAACAAGTCTAATCTAGGTTAAAGTAAACTCTTGGTCAAACATTCTAGTCAAACTAGTCAAGTTATCTAGGGTTTAGTCAATAATGGTCAGACTAGTCAATATGGTCAAACTAGGTCAAAGTCTAGACTAACTAAGATTTTGGTTAATCATAGACTAGTCAATAAGGTAATTAGGTCAAGGGTCAACTCTATAAGGCTAACTCAAACCAATCATAGGCTATCATGTCTTAGGATACCTAAGATTCTATACCACAAAGCTAAGGCATAACCAATTTTCCATACAAGTATATCACACAAAATATATATAGTACAATACCAACCTTAATCCTGTAATTAAGCTAATCCTATTCTCCAATCCAATCATGACCTAACTCTAAAGTATCTCACTTAACCCCATACATGTAGTGACCCGCTCCGCCCTAGCGGAACGCCGATTCCAAACGGCAAGTGCAACGACTCAAACGAGCCGTCGACCCGAAGAGTTGCTTCGTCCCGATGAAGTATCGATGCGAATCGATGCAAGGCTTACATTGGCCCGACATGATGAATCCAGACTTAGACTTTCAAAGGCGCGCTCGGAATATCGCTCGGCCGATGCGAACATCGCTAAGGTGGGTGGCTCCGATGAACCCGTCTTTACTTAGCCTATGCACATAATAATGCGGACACAAACACGAGAATCGCTAGGCGATAACATCTTGCATGCTAATAAATGACCCAACGCACCTAGCTAAGGGAATAATCCCAACTTGTATGCTTGTATAGAATATGGAAAGTAACATGGAAAATACGAGAACTCTCGTCCGCGCTCCATGCTCGTGCTACGGCACAAGCCTACGTTGATGCTCCATATACGTCCAAACAATCAAACAATGAATGGGTTACAACAATGAAACGGAAAGACTATCAATATAGTCGTACCGTGTAGATTATAGCAACATTGAAATGCTATGGGACCGATGGGTCGCCAAGGCGACTCCCATACGAGGAGTCGTGTAATGTATAAATGAAAGAGCAAACGAATAAGTGAATCAACGAATGAATACGTGAATGAATCGATGAACTAATGAACAAGTGAAAGAAAGAAAGAAAAGGAAAGGAAACTTGAAAAGATAAGAAAAGAAAGAAGGATTAGCGACAGGTGTGACGGGCACGTGCATCGGGGCTCGCTACCCGCGCTGCACGGACGCCAACCTGGTCGATAACGTAAGAAGGCTAAGGGTTAGCCTAAGGCTCAAGGACAGCCATTAAGTTAAAATGATAATAAAATACGAAATGGTCGTGGACAACGGCACGAGCGAGGGGTGGTGTATGCTGTGACCGTGAAAGGGGATTCCGCGGCATGATCAAAGGGGGGATATGCCGGCCTAGGCGGATCCAAAAGGGGCTTACGGGCTGCTTGGGGGCGGGCTTGGGCACCAAGAGACGTAAGTGCGGGGTATATTTCAAGAGACTATCAGGGTGAACCAGCCGCACGCCATGATAGGTGAGAAAATACCAAGGAGAAAGTCCAGGATGGCTTGTGGTGCCAGCGACCGATGCATATAGATTAAGCGGGCTTTGCTGGTGGCAATCCACGTGCAAGTCCTTGCATTGAAATCAGAGTAGTCTAAGTTAAAAGTTAAATGAACAAGTGCCTATTGAATGACTTGAAATGTGCCACTCCAAAAATGATAATGAGTACAAATGAGTTAAAGAATGCGTCTACGTTATGTTATTACACATGAACTGTTGTCTAACTTGGTTTGCTCTGAACAGGGAAGGCCGGACGGTAAGTATGGGTAAGTTGTGCATGTATTTCCATGCGACACTTAAAATCGGTAACACAGGATAGGTTATATCATATGCCATGTAAATGACCCTAAGGCAAGATTAGAAAGACAATGAATGATAGAGATGCACACAAGTAAATGGAACGTGTTCGGTAATGATAGTGATTATGGGCGAGCTAGCCTCCCCACCAGTGCATAACAATGTACTGATAACCCCACAGTCTACTTGCAGGATGCAGGTATCGTCGGCGGGTGCGGAGCTTCCATCGAACGTGCTAAGGCGCGGAGCTATCTCTGGAGCCTTGGAGCGTTGCAAGGAGCTGAAGCACCCTATACAGGACATAATGTATCGGAACATCGCCATGAATCATTCCATCTTGTAAGCCACTTGGCACGCCTTTTATGTTTCAGAGAGAGAGAGCTTGAGCGATTTGTAATAACGGCCTAGCGCCGCATGTAAACTTCTTGAATATCAATAAAGAGTTTGAATTTGCTTCCACTTGTGTTCATTTACTTTCCGCTGCAAATGGGAACACTCTGTGCGACTCTGTGGCCTAGACTCAAATCGGCCGTTTCTGGACTTGGCCTTGCACGGGCGCAACCTAGCCCCGTGCGGCATCACGCCTTAGCGAGGACGATCGCTCCTACGGGAGCGGGGCGTGACAGATTGGTATCAGAGCACGGCTTTACGTCCTTGGACTTCATTTCGATTATCTCAGTTTTGAAAGCTCGGTTGGAAGAAAAGAAGTATACGCTCTCTCTCGTTGTGCCTTGGGATGTTCCATACAATAAGTCTAATACTTTCGAAAGCTCGTACAAGTACTCGGTTGCACGGGACCAATAGGCGAAGGCCTTTGTGCCGAACCACGACGGATTTGAGTTGGAAGGAGCCGATGTTAAAAGTTAGCAAACGCAAGGCGTGCTTGAATAAGCTTACGCTGACGATAGCAAACGAGTACACGAGACCGAAGTATAGTTCGAACGGGATGGTCATGCACGCAGCCTTTTGGCTAAGTAGTGCGGAGTATCGCGCACCTAGACCCTTTGGTGTAAACGAGTTGCGAACGAGAATGACTGAGCGTGCAAACATGAATATAGTCCACACGGGATGGTTAAGCGGTACAACTTAGTCCGCGTGTCGCGCACCTCGACTCTTGGGTGCAATCGGGTTGCGAGCGATATCAAGTATCGCTCGATCGAGAACGGAGATACACTTTGAGTGTATATCGATAGGAACGCTATCAAGTTAACGCTTAGGCGTACGCGAATGATTGACTTGGATTTTGGGGATTATTGCGAACGACTTAATGCGTCGCAACGGCGCGAACGACTACGCTAGCGATTCGTTGAACGAATCGATAAGACGTCTTAGCGCGTGGCGCAAACGTGATTGAGGATTAGACCGTATGGCTTGAACCCGAGTGGTGTATGTGATAGGTTCGGAGAAGAAAAAGAATGTGATTGAGGACTAGATCAGATGGCTCGAATCCGAGTGGTGTATGGACGTCTTGGAAATAGTTCGAGCGAAATCGAGGATTACGAGTATGTCGGCGAGGCGATGCGGTCGCGCAAAGCCTTAGAACGCGTCACACTTAGTTGGTTGTGACTTCGATTGTCCCGAGCGAGATGTCGCTCGAACAACTTGTCGTTAGACAACGTGAGTTAGAAAACGACTCAGAACGACAGAGGTAAATGAATGGTCTTGATCGAGGAAACTTAGAAGATTGCGCGTACGATCTCGGATTGATTCAAATGAATCGCGACTTGAGTTTGAACAACGATCTTGACCCTAGCTGGAGAGATAGCGGTCGAACTTGATCTTGAATATCGAGGAAATTGTGGAATATCCAACTCGGACAATAGCATCAATGCATGACTCGAAAATCGGTTGCAAAGGAAGATCGTCAGGTTACGCATATCGTCGATGGTATTGAGGCGTATCAAAGATCGATATGCGATAACTCGGGGGCACTCCGACTCGGCGAATGACGATCATGCGAATGTCATTGTTCCATTGGATGCTATACTTGGGTCGTTAAGGATATGTCGAGGAAAAGATAAACTTGGCTCGAGGATGAATGACGGTCGGACTATCAAATATAGACTTGGCTTGGATGAAAACGGAGTGCTTGGATTTACTTCGTTGTCAACCACAACGTAGACGTTCTTGCCTTATGCGAGCGCAACCCCAGCCTCGCACATGCGTCGCGCCGACTAGGACTATCACTCCGCGTGAGCGCTGGTATGGTGATTCATACAGCGGGAGTGATCGGTACTCGCCTGGCGTGGCAACTCGTATGCTTCGACTTGTGGTTTGACACGAAGGAGACTTGAGGATGAGTTGTGTGTTTGAAGAGTTGAACTTGAGGATTGAGTAGGTCCAATCTGCGTATCGAGAATGAGTTAGTCTAAACTCAAACAAGAGTTACGCCCCGATGAGAATGATTATTCCGCGGGAGCGTTGCATGGTGATTCATGAACCGCCGTGGATAATCGGACTCGCGTGAGATTGGGGCAGAACGTATTGTCGAGCTGGATAACCTCGTGATCGAATACATGAATTGGTTTAGAATTGGTGATTGAACAGATTTGGATGTTGCAAAACGAATGCATCTATGCGAACTAAGTGATCGTGCTCGATGTTTAGGAATCTGAGTGACACGAGCTTGGGTAGAAAAATCCCGCACCACCGACTTTGGTTTGACCCTAGGATTGGGGTCAGTGTTGGCATTATTGTTGGGGAACTATGATTCCAATCCTGACATTGACTTAGCCTTGAGAATTGGCCTAGCGGATAGGCGAGACGCCCCTGTTGCAAGAGTTGCAAACAAAGGATTGAGCTTGAGGATTGACATGGATTGAAAGAGTGGATCAAGAGTAGGAAACCCTGCTCACGAGACTCGGCTGATATGCATATATCTCAGGGACGCTTGAGTATGTGCACGATGCGACTCGAGTGAGAATGACAAACTCACTATCCTGCGGCTTGGCTGAATACATGTATTTTGGGGACGCCTGAAATGCGTGCACGATCCAACCAAGTGATACGCTGAGTTCTAGCATGACTTGGGGAGTGAACGAGTGTCGTGAACGTAAAATCGTGCTAGTTAAAAGTTGGTGCAACGAATTGAACCATCGATAGGAAGTTATGCTCGACGATGGTGTCGTTCTTGGTCATGAATCGGACGGAAATTTCGTAGACTTGGTCGACTCCGCTAAGAAGAAGTCATAATGATTTCATAGACGAAAACGCTGGAGAAGCGAATCGAGTGATCCCGATAATTGAGGTAAACGAAAGTGAGTTGCCTCAATTACGACCCACGCATTTGGCAAAATCCAGCGTGCCTTGTGCAACCACTCCAGTCCCATGACACGAAGAAATAGAAACCAATACGAAGAAACGCTTGAATTGAAGAGATAACATCAAGTCTAAAATAAACGAGAAGCTATTCAATAAAAAAATCGACCAAAACGTATACGACACGGAACTTAGAAAGAAACCGAGTGTCGTTCGATGCCATCGAACGACGATGCATAGGAAATTGTCTAAGGTATGTACACGGTCCGAGTTAAGGAATGGTAGGATGACCTGCACTCAGGAAGTCTCGAGGACGAGACTTGTTTTGAGTGGTGTATTATGTAGTGACCCGCTCCGCCCTAGCGGAACGCCGATTCCAAACGGCAAGTGCAACGACTCAAACGAGCCGTCGACCCGAAGAGTTGCTTCGTCCCGATGAAGTATCGATGCGAATCGATGCAAGGCTTACATTGGCCCGACAGGATGAATCCAGACTTAGACTTTCAAAGGCGCGCTCGGAATATCGCTCGGCCGATGCGAACATCGCTAAGGTGGGTGGCTCCGATGAACCCGTCTTTGCTTAGCCTATGCACATAATAATGCGGACACAAACACGAGAATCGCTAGGCGATAACATCTTGCATGCTAATAAATGACCCAACGCACCTAGCTAAGGGAATAATCCCAACTTGTATGCTTGTATAGAATATGGAAAGTAACATGGAAAATACGAGAACTCTCGTCCGCGCTCCATGCTCGTGCTACGGCACAAGCCTACGTTGATGCTCCATATACGTCCAAACAATCAAACAATGAATGGGTTACAACAATGAAACGGAAAGACTATCAATATAGTCGTACCGTGTAGATTATAGCAACATTGAAATGCTATGGGACCGATGGGTCGCCAAGGCGACTCCCATACGAGGAGTCGTGTAATGTATAAATGAAAGAGCAAACGAATAAGTGAATCAACGAATGAATACGTGAATGAATCGATGAACTAATGAACAAGTGAAAGAAAGAAAGAAAAGGAAAGGAAACTTGAAAAGATAAGAAAAGAAAGAAGGATTAGCGACAGGTGTGACGGGCACGTGCATCGGGGCTCGCTACCCGCGCTGCACGGACGCCAACCTGGTCGATAACGTAAGAAGGCTAAGGGTTAGCCTAAGGCTCAAGGACAGCCATTAAGTTAAAATGATAATAAAATACGAAATGGTCGTGGACAACGGCACGAGCGAGGGGTGGTGTATGCTGTGACCGTGAAAGGGGATTCCGCGGCATGATCAAAGGGGGGATATGCCGGCCTAGGCGGATCCAAAAGGGGCTTACGGGCTGCTTGGGGGCGGGCTTGGGCACCAAGAGACGTAAGTGCGGGGTATATTTCAAGAGACTATCAGGGTGAACCAGCCGCACGCCATGATAGGTGAGAAAATACCAAGGAGAAAGTCCAGGATGGCTTGTGGTGCCAGCGACCGATGCATATAGATTAAGTGGGCTTTGCTGGTGGCAATCCACGTGCAAGTCCTTGCATTGAAATCAGAGTAGTCTAAGTTAAAAGTTAAATGAACAAGTGCCTATTGAATGACTTGAAATGTGCCACTCCAAAAATGATAATGAGTACAAATGAGTTAAAGAATGCGTCTACGTTATGTTATTACACATGAACTGTTGTCTAACTTGGTTTGCTCTGAACAGGGAAGGCCGGACGGTAAGTATGGGTAAGTTGTGCATGTATTTCCATGCGACACTTAAAATCGGTAACACGGGATAGGTTATATCATATGCCATGTAAATGACCCTAAGGCAAGATTAGAAAGACAATGAATGATAGAGATGCACACAAGTAAATGGAACGTGTTCGGTAATGATAGTGATTATGGGCGAGCTAGCCTCCCCACCAGTGCATAACAATGTACTGATAACCCCACAGTCTACTTGCAGGATGCAGGTATCGTCGGCGGGTGCGGAGCTTCCATCGAACGTGCTAAGGCGCGGAGCTATCTCTGGAGCCTTGGAGCGTTGCAAGGAGCTGAAGCACCCTATACAGGACATAATGTATCGGAACATCGCCATGAATCATTCCATCTTGTAAGCCACTTGGCACGCCTTTTATGTTTCAGAGAGAGAGAGCTTGAGCGATTTGTAATAACGGCCTAGCGCCGCATGTAAACTTCTTGAATATCAATAAAGAGTTTGAATTTGCTTCCACTTGTGTTCATTTACTTTCCGCTGCAAATGGGAACACTCTGTGCGACTCTGTGGCCTAGACTCAAATCGGCCGTTTCTGGACTTGGCCTTGCACGGGCGCAACCTAGCCCCGTGCGGCATCACGCCTTAGCGAGGACGATCGCTCCTACGGGAGCGGGGCGTGACAATACATATCTTGATCTATATAGGATTATCCACATAACCCAAGTCACAATAATACTCTTATATATAATGGTCAAACCAAATCAACTAGTCAATAGTCTAGGTTTAGTCAACTTAGTCAAACTAGTCCCTTAAAGTCCATCCAAGCCATTTCTAGGTCAATTAGGTCAAGGTTTGACCTATAGTTGACTTTAGTCAACCATGGTCAACAAGGCTACCTAGGTCAACCATTCAAGAGCCAATTAGGCCAAGTATAGGGCAACCTCTTATTAGCCATAGACTAGTGTATCTAGGACACTACCATATGTATACAATATATATAGCCATTATATATATACAATATTAATATGCATAACCTACTATATGTATACCAATACATATCCACCTATGTATACCAATACATATCCACCTATATATATATATATATATATATATATATATATATATATATATATATATATATATATATATATATATATATATATATATATATATATATATATAAAGCATATATACTCACATTCATATATATATATATATATATAATACATATATACAATATATCTATATCAAATATATTTATACATAGGCCTGTACCATATATATATATTTACTATTCATAAATCATAAGGTATATATCCAATACCTATACATATATAACCAAATATATATATAGCAATATATATATAACCCACCATATATATACATACATATATAACCAAATATATCACATATATATATCATACACTATATATATATATATATATATATATATATATATATATATATATATATATATATATATATATATATATATATATATAATAATAATAATAATAATAATCTATATGTAATATATATATATATATATCATAACATAGATATATAGAGAGAGAGAGTAAAAGGGAGTGAAGGGTTAGGGTTAGGATTAGGGTTAGTAAGGGTTAAGGGGGTTTAGGGTTATGGGGGTAGTGGGCTGAACTGTGAAGGGGAGGGGTTCTCAGAAAACTGAGAACCCAAACTCACACACACACATACATAATATACATACATACATATATACATATATATATGTTCACGTGCACCTACACCTATACCCACACACTCATATACATATATACATACATATACAATATATATACGCACAAATATACATATATATACACACTGAAATCGAATTGAAATTCGATTTAGAAATTAGAAAATACCAAAAAATCCCAAACTGGAAACACTATTCACTCGAATTAGGTAAACCTAAATTCGAACCAAAACTCGACTAAGGCTCGATACCAATGGTTGGTAACACTAGCCCCTAGTGTCCCTTAGTGTCCTAAGTGCCTGACACGACACCACGACACAATATGATGTGTCAAAATCTCACAAAACCGAAACAGGTAAACTGTTACACAGTGAACTGTCACCGCGTTGTGCAGTGATGCACCTAGCTCTAGGACACGACACAAGTATCTAGGAGTCTCGTGCTCCTGTCCCTAGGTTCGCCTAGGGTTAGTCTAGGGTTAGGGTAGCCTGCACAGTGTCCACGTGTCCTCAGAACACGGCACGAACACCGTATCAGTCGAGTTTTTTCGACTGATACACGCGGTTGAGCACCGCGTCGTGCAGCGGTTCACATGTCTCGTGGACACGACACGAGTGTAACTCCACTTTTCTGAAATATTATAGAATTTCAATTTTATATTAAGTAATGATTTGGGAATATTTTTTTCCATATTTAATATAGGTAAAGAGTTTGTTACCATTTGAATTTTTTTTAAAACTGGGCTTAAAGTCTTTATAAAAACAAAACCTATCTTTAGTTGGGCCCATTACTAAGCCGCAACCCATGACTTTAATCCTGAGGAGAAAGGAATTCTTTTTATTTACTGAAGTTCTTAGAGTTGGGGTTTTTCTAAATTTAAATCCTAACGGCCAGGGAGAGCGGCCATGTGCATCCTTTCTCCTCTCTAACAACCTGTCGGAGCCAATTTTCCCGCCAGTGGATTAACCCATTTCCCACGCCACTGCCACAATCCCCCTATAAAATCCCTTCTCCTCTCTGTTGTTGAACAAATTCTCCATTCATTCCTCAACCCATCCTCTTCATTTGACTCCATCTTCAAAAATTAACTTCTGGGAGCAATGACAGCCATGGCAATTCTCCTTCCCAACGATCGAGCTTTTGTTGAGACGAGCTAAATCCCAGTAAGTAATTGAGTTTTCTGATCGAACTTAATTGTGTGTTTTCAAACTCTAAATTCTTCTCCCTGATTGATCGAGCACTGTAGGGGATTCAAATTGTGAATGATCGATCGAATGCCCTTCCCTTATCAAGAACAAGATCTATTGGTGAGCATTCAACCTAATGTTTTGAATCTAGATTGTGATTTAGTTGATTTCAACTGTGGCTTTCTCCTTCTTAGAACCTTGTGTGTTAGATCAATGGATCGATTGTTCTTGGTTTTAGCTTGAGAAGTGAATCTGGGAATTATATCAGGTGATTTCGAGAGCATTATATTTTCTTTGGACAGTCTCTAATACTTCAGTGCATCATATTGATTTTGTGTCCCATGTGTTTGTTTTAATGCCTGAACAGTATTTAGTCTGATTTTTGGGTCGTAGAGATTGTGTTCGATCCTTGAATCAACAGCTCCTTCAAGAACAACCAGGTAACTATGTTCTCCTTGCGAATAAAATTGTTTTCCTATTAAGAAATAAGATCGTGTGGTGATTTTGGTTTGAATGTTTATATTGCAGCATCATGGTTAATTGTTGGAACTGGGATATATTGTAGGCATCATGACTCTTTGATGAACCTGGAATATATTCCAAGCATCACGGTTCATTTATGAACCTGAATTATGCAGCATACTGGTTCACTGTTGAACCTGGGAATGGGCATGTCAATGAAGTGATGATTCAATCTGTTTTCATCAATGTCCTGATCGAATACATATGTATCAGGGGCTCTTTCACTGTCTGGGTAGTTGTTGGACCTAAGACCTTGACTGGATCATTTTATTCATTGGGCACTTCCTATCTTCATATTGATTCAAGTTGTCATTCATATGCCAATGGACAATTAATCCCTGAGAATACTTTTCGAGTGGCTACCTAGCAGCCATTGGAATTAAACTGGATAGCAGGAGGTGGTTTTGACTGGGGAATCTGTCTCAGTCTCCCTTGGGAGTACTTGATTGGTTGAGCATCAAATTTGGGATTTGTTGGGGCCAATTTCATACAACCTATGATGTTTCAAGCTAGTTGAAATCTGAGGTTGTCTTATAGCTTTCTTAAGCATTGGTTTTACCATGCATATGATTGGAGAGAATGATTTCCTATTTGTTGCATGCTGCAACTGAGAATTTTTGTTAGCATTAGTTCCTGGGAATGGGATTAAGTTCATTTCCTGAGAATTCCTGTTAGCATTAATTCATGGAATGGGATTAAGTTCATTTCCTGAGAATTCTGTTAGCATTAGTTCCTGGGAATGGGATTAAGTTCATTTCCTGAGAATTCTGTTAGCATTAATTCCTGGAATGGGATTCAGTTCATTAATTCCTGGGAATTGGAATCTCAGTTCAGTTGGAATTAGAACTCATGTGCAGTGTTTTGCTGAGCTATGAGGTTTCTGTTGAACCTGGGAGAGTAAACTCATGTTTTGTTTGGACTGATGAATGCATGACACTTCCTATTTTGAATATTTACTGCTGATTAATTGTTGATACCATTAGTATTCAACTGGGAACTTAAGTGTCAATGGGTATTTCTATTTCAGGGACTAAATTTCTATGTTAGCTTCTTTTGAGCCTTCTTATTACAATATACTGTTATTGAATAGACTTTTAAGACTGGCATGCAGGAATTAGAACTTATGTTGAACCCAACAATTCCTGTGATTATATTATCCACAATCTCGAGATTCACCTATATTGTTTTAGTTAGTGAATGAGATTCAGACCTGGATTTGGATATTAATGACAACAGGAGCCATTGTTGTTTTGCTAAACCTTATTTAGATATGTATCCGTTTGACTAGTTGAGTTGTTTTAGACTGAATTTGATCCTGGACTGATTATTGCAGTTGAACTGGCTTGTTCAGTCCACTTATATGACTGAATGACACTTCAAACTGGAACAACCTTCAGGACTGATGTCCAGTTGTTTTGAACTGGGGTTTACATGGAAACCTTGTCACAGAATTCCTGTATAGCACTGGATTCCTTTAGACTGTTATTGACCACCTGTTCTCAGAAATCTGAGACACTTGAGAAGTCCAGTGTTAATCCTGGAATGAAGTCCAAGATTGAACCTGGAATAAAGTTCAAGATTAACCTAAGGTATAACTAGGATTGTATTCACTATTAGATATATTGGCTAATCTGAATTCATATTGATTAGGATTGGAGTTCCCAATTGCTTGAGTTTACATAGGCATGGTCTTGACTTTTGAGAAATCTCCACCATTGTTTAAAGTTTACCTTTTGAATACTTGTCTCATAGAAAAATCATGTATTTAGCATTATTTAAAGTTCTTGCTAGTCTAGAATATAGTGAGTAATATTGATACTCTATAGGAAACCATAGAAACTAAGGTTTATATAAGGAATTAATTATGATTAGAATCTTTTGATAAACCAATTAGAATTAGCTGTTTATTAACCAACTTGTACACATCATTATTACATACAGGAGGATATCTAGCTCTTTTGCCTACTTGTACTTTCCTGGAGCAAGGCAAGTACATTCGATGGTCTTGTGCATTTCATTATATCATGTGCTTTCTTGATTGATGCATTATAACACGTCATGTACTTTCTGGTGCTCATGTTCCTTGTTCTTATTACTTGTACCTGGGGTGGAGAAATATACTATTTATGTGACCAAACCCAAGAAACAACTCAGGTGTGTTTAGCTTAGACCCCGCATCGTGCACGCGGGTCCTAAGCCGTACCATTCATGTGCTTTCAGGTGCTTTCATGTGTTTTCATGTGCTTACCCCTAGCCGGTCACATAATTAGTTATATTTCAAATATAGTATACACATGCAGGAGATATACCTTGTACTTATTTCCTGTGATTCCTGAGATACCATGTTCTTTCATGTTCTTACATTTCATGTTCTTTCATGTTCTTACATACCATGTTCTTTCATGTACTTATACACCATGTTCTTTCTTGTGCTTTACATACCATGTTCCCTTGTACTTTCATATCATGATGTCTTGTTCATTACCTAAAATTATACTTTGCTCCGCTCCTGACTGGATAAGTTGCAGGTATACTTGCAGGATTTATCATTCTACCTTATGGGCCAGAGCCCGGGATCTTAGCTGAGCAGGATGGTCATGACTTAGCTTGAGATTTCAGGTTTAGACTGTTATCTTTACTCTTAGACATTGTCTTTAGAATTCATGTACATTTCATTCTTGATGACTCGTACATTATGATATCTGGATTTGTGGATTATGGTGATCATTCTGGGATAAGTTTTTAGATGCTGTGATTATATATATTATGATTATCTGGTTAGTTTCCCTAGATTTGGTACAGCTTACTTTGTTGTGTCTAACGACAAAGGCTGGGCATGTCCGACTCGTGTCCGATTATTCGGGAGCGGGTCGTGACATGTTTTTAGTGGTGGCCCATGCAGGTCTATCCTAATGGTCCCTAGGTCTTAGCGTACTATTGGGGGACTTGATTTACACTAGGGAAACTTGATCACAGTATAGGAAAAATCGGGAAATAAGGGTATATCAGGTATATCAGGTATATTGATATTCTATAAACACTTGTTGTATTTAGGTCTAGGTTATTTTAACAGTTTTCTATTTTGCAGATAGTTCAAAAGCACGCGACACCGGGACAGTCGACCCACCTACACTTGAAGGTTTCGAGCTTCCACTACCTTCTATAACCCTACTATCCCCATGGGTAGTACGTAGTTGACGGAGACGTTTGAAGAGTCCCTTGACAAGCAGAGGGAGCATGCCAGACACCGAGCGCATATCTTGCACGGAGGAGCATATCGAGAACCCGGGGCCGCCACTGAAGATCATCTAAGTCTTGAGGATCCGACTCCTCTGAAGATTGAAGTCATCAACCGGGAGATCCAGCTCGTAGCACATACAATAAGACAGAAAACTGAAGCTCGGGAGGAACATGAAGACTTATGATGAAGATAGCAACTACTGTGGATCCGTAAAACGTTGCCACACTCAGACAGCGTTTCTTCAGTCACCTCATCAGAGACAGATTCAGGCCCACATTCACTGGATGAAGGATTGCCAGCAAGTCGCAGATCACAATGATCGAGGAGCATCAGGATCTCAGCAGTCAGCAGCCAGCAACCATATATTTCTGTCAGAGTCCCTGCACTTCAGTCACCTCAGCGGGAGATCCAGATTTAGATCCAGTTAACGATCATTGTATTTTCTGCCGCAGCTCAGGACACCACTACGACGAATGCCGCAAAAGACGGAGGCTACGCTTGTACTGTGGATCGCCTACTCACCAAGTCAAAGATTGTCCGGAGACCGTTGATCGCACTGTCCGAGAACAAGCACGAGGAGCACCAGGACTGCAGCAGAAGGACCCGTCTCTCCAGATTCAGCAGCTATATGGAGCATTACCGCATGGACCAGTCTACGTCAGGACAGTGAAGAAGATTGAAGTGATTCCAGTCCCGGAGGAAATATTGAAGATAGATTGAAGACAGAAGATTTTTTTTGCATGGTTGGGAAAACCATGTATCTTGATTAGCAACCTAGTTTTTCTTAAATTTCTTTTAGCATCTTGACCATTTCTTGGAACTTCTTGTTTTCTATTTTGGAATCTTGGTTGGTATTCGAAACTTAACTCGAGATATTGTTTCCTATTCGTTGATTGGTACTCCTCCAATCCATTCTTCGTAACCTTGCTCTTTTCGAGATTCTACTCAGGAATTTTGTTTCCTATTCAGGACTAGTTACAATTTGTAATTTTGTTTTCTTTCTGAAGTTTAATTTTCTATTTGGGGATTGTTGGAATTTGATTTTTATTCAATACTTGTTTCTATTCACCATTCAAGACATCGTTTGAAAACTTCGGTTTCGACCTGTTCCCTATGTGAGATTTCGTTTCCTACGTGGCTTGTTTTCTACTTGGAAATTGTTCCGTTCACAACTTTGCTTCGATCTTGTTCCCTATTTGAGGTATCGCTTGTTTCATGGATATTGTTTTACTCACCCATTGATTCTTTTTCCTACTCGTAACTTGATTCCATTCGAGATTTTAAGATCCTGTTTCCTATTTCGAGACTTTGTTTGTTCGTGATTTTGTCTCCCATCCAAGATTTACCGGACTTTGAATTTCAGTACCTACTCGCGACTCGTTGAGACCGTGTTCCCTATTCCAAATCTTGTCTCCTCGTTGAGATTTTCTATTCGAGAATTTGTTCCTTATTCACAACTTTATTGATACTTGATTTTCTATTTTCCACTGTGTACCTTATTGGAGATTTCGTTTTCTATTCAAGTTTTACTTGAGATTTCATTGTTATTCGAGATTTTATTGAAACTCGTTTCCAGTACGGGATTTTATTTCTTATTTTTGAAACTTGTCTCCTATCTGATACCTTGCTTCAGTTCATCCTTCGAGACTCTGTTATCCCTTCGGGATAATGTCCCATATATGGAATCTTGTTACCATTCCATATATCAGTTGATGTTCCATCATAATTTGGAACTTCGTCCTGTCTGAAATTTTAAATCTCCCTGGCTGCCCTTTTGTACTCACTGATTGGATTCCTTGTCATTTTTAGTACCTAATAAACTCATGTATTCTAACAGTCAGGTAACTTCACCATTTTCGTGACTTGGACTATTGAAATTCATTTTGAATTCCTTGAAACTCTTTTGAAATTCCTAGAGATAAAGTCGAGAGACTATTCGATGACCTACTATGGCATGATAGTTGCGCACTGCAGCCATTAGCTGGATTATGGAGGCTGATGGTTCACTGCAGCCAGTAGCGCACTGGCGAGGCAGGAACTCTAAGTTGAAGTGATTTCAGACACCCATAGATTTTCGAGTATTGTCGAGACTTGTCATATTCTTCATATCTTGATCTCTTGGGTTGTTTCGTCAATAATTGTTGGAAATTGGATAAGGTTGATAGAGTATTCGGAGACATATTGTTATTTGAGTCACGGAGCCGAAAGTCCACTGCAGTCAGATACATACTGGCGGGGTAGGGATTCTAAGCAAAGTGATTTCAGATACCAACATGTTCTTGGATATTCTGGAGACTATATTTCCTTTTCATATGATTATTGGTTTTCGAGAATCACAAATCCTTACATGTTCACCCTAATTTGATACTAATATCTCCTGAGTATTTCGTACGTTCCTCAAATCAACCCTTGCTAATTACCTTCTAGTATTGTATCGTTAGATCATTGATTTCCTCAAATTATACATTGCCAGATTTTGATTCCATACTCTGTTTGTGTCTTGTCTAAATTTTGATCTTAAATCATGTCTGTCTGACCATGATTTTCCTATCTTGTGCTAGCCACCTGTGTTAAACTATCGATTTTTGATCGTACTTAATAGTTTGTGTCTTCATGAATTTGCTCCTCTAAGATGTAATTGAACTTCATTCCATTCGTGCCTATTTAATTCTTGATCATTGTTAGATCGTATTATTTCAATTTCCTGTGTGTAATTATCGTATTTGATCTCAAGGCTCAGGGCATCTCAGAGATTGCACAGGATCGGCAGAAGCACTGGACATGCAGCAGCAGACGGCCACCGGAGTTCGCGTTGGAGATAGAGTATTCATAAAGATCTAACTAACTAGAGGCGCCATCAGATTTGGCAGAGGCGGGAAGCTCAGTCCGAGATTCATCTGGCCCTTCGACGTGATAGCACGGATTGGTGAGGTGGCTTACCGACTAGCGCTTCCAGCTAGCTTGGAGGGAGTGCACGACGTTTTTCACATATCTCAGCTGCGACGCTACATTCCGGACTCGAGCCATGTGGTGGATTTTTCGGAGCTAGAGGTGGGTCTGAGATTGACCTACGAGGAGCAGCCGGTAGAGATCCTTGATCGGAGGGAGAAGCGCTTGCGGAACCAGACTATCCCACTTGTTTGCGTCATGTGGAGACACCACTCTACGGGAGAGTCCACATGGGAACACGAGGACGAGATGCGGAAGCGCTATCTCAATATGTTTAATTGATTTGATTGTACTCTGTTTCTTTTGAAATTCTATTTTCAATAAATGACTGGTGTTTGGATCTTTTGTGAATTGCTGAGATTTATTTTTGGGGTCTTCGAATTTCGAGGACGAAATTATTTTAAGGGGGGGAGATTTGTAACTCCACTTTTCTGAAATATTGTAGAATTTCAATTTTATATTAAGTAATGATTTGAGAATATTTTTTTTCTATATTTAATATAGGTAAAGAGTTTGTTACCATTTGAATTTTTTTTAAACTGGGCTTAAAGTCTTTATAAAAACAAAACCTATCTTTAGTTGGGCCCATTACTAAGCCGCAACCCATGACTTTAATCCTGAGGAGAAAGGAATTCTTCTTAGTTACTGAAGTTCTTAGAGTTGGGGTTTTTCTAAATTCAAATCCTAACGGCCAGGGAGAGCGGCCATGTGCATCCTTTCTCCTCTCTAACAACCTGTCAGAGCCAATTTTCCCGCCAGTGGATTAACCCATTTCCCATGCCACTGCCACAATCCACCCTATAAAATCCCTTCTCCTCTCTGTTGTTGAACAAATTCTCCATTCATTCCTCAACCCATCCTCTTCATTTGACTCCATCTTCAAAAATCAACTTCTGGGAGCAATGGCAGCAATGGCAATTCTCCTTCTCAACGATCGAGCTTTTGTTGAGACGAGCTAAATCCCAGTAAGTAATTGAGTTTTCTGATCGAACTTAATTGTGTGTTTCCAAACTCTAAATTCTTCTCCCTGATTGATCGAGCACTGTAGGGGATTCAAATTGTGAACGATCGATCGAACGCCCTTCCCTTATCAAGAACAAGATCTATTGGTGAGCATTCAACCTAATGTTTTGAATCTAGATTGTGATTTAGTTGATTTCAACTGTGGCTTTCTCCTTCTTAGAACCTTGTGTGTTAGATCAATGGATCGATTGTTCTTGGTTTTAGCTTGAGAAGTGAATCTGGGAATTATATCAGGTAATTTCGAGAGCATTATATTTTCTTTGGACAGTCCCTAATATTTCAGTGCATCATATTGATTTCGTGTCCCATGTGTTTGTTTTAATGTCTGAACAGTATTTAGTCTGATTTTTGGGTCGTAGAGATTGTGTTCGATCCTTGAATCAACAGCTCCTTCAAGAACAACCAGGTAACTATGTTCTCCTTGCGAATAAAATTGTTTTCCTATTAAGAAATAAGATCGTGTGGTGATTTTGGTTCGAATGTTTATATTGCAGCATCATGGTTAATTGTTGGAACTGGGATATATTGTAGGCATCATGACTCTTTGATGAACCTGGAATATATTCCAAGCATCACGGTTCATTTATGAACCTGAATTATGCAGCATACTGGTTCACTGTTGAACCTGGGAATGGGCATGTCAATGAAGTGATGATTCAATCTGTTTTCATCAATGTCCTGATCGAATACATATGTATCAGGGGCTCTTTCACTGTCTGGGTAGTTGTTGGACCTAAGACCTTGACTGGATCATTTTATTCATTGGGCACTTCCTATCTTCATATTGATTCAAGTTGTCATTCATATGCCAATGGACAATTAATCCCTGAGAATACTTTACGAGTGGCTACCTAGCAGCCATTGGAATTAAACTAGATAGCAGGGGGTAGTTTTGACTGGGGAATCTGTCTCAGTCTCCCTTGGGAGTACTTGATTGGTTGAGCATCAAATTTGGGATTTGTTGGGGCCAATTTCATACAACCTATGATGTTTCAAGCTAGTTGAAATTTGAGGTTGTCTTATAGCTTTCTTAAGCATTGGTTTTACCATGCATATGATTGGAGAGAATGATTTCCTATTTGTTGCATGCTGCAACTAAGAATTTCTGTTAGCATTAGTTCCTGGGAATGGGATTAAGTTCATTTCCTGAGAATTCCTGTTAGCATTAATTCCTGGAATGGGATTAAGTTCATTTCCTGAGAATTCTGTTAGCATTAGTTCCTGGGAATGGGATTAAGTTCATTTCCTGAGAATTCTGTTAGCATTAATTCCTGGAATGGGATTCAGTTCATTAATTCCTGGGAATTGGAATCTCAGTTCAGTTGGAATTAGAACTCATGTGCAGTATTTTGCTGAGCTATGAGGTTTCTGTTGAACCTGGGAGAGTAAACTCAGGTTTTGTTTGGACTGATGAATGCAGGACACTTCCTATTTTGAATATTTACTGCTGATTAATTGTTGATACCATTAGTATTCAACTGGGAACTTAAGTGTCAATGGGTATTTCTATTTCGGGGACTAAATTTCTATGTTAGCTTCTTTTGAGCCTTCTTATTACAATGTACTGTTATTGAATAGACTTTTAAGACTGGCATGCATGAATTAGAACTTATGTTGAGCCCAACAATTCCTGTGATTATATTATCCATAATCTCGAGATTCACCTATATTGTTTTAGTTAGTGAATGAGATTCAGACCTGGATTTGGATATTAATGACAACATGAGCCATTGTTGTTTTGCTAAACCTTATTTAGATATGTATCCGTTTGACTAGTTGAGTTGTTTTAGACTGAATTTGATCCTGGACTGATTATTGCAGTTGAACTGGCTTGTTCAGTCCACTTATAAGACTGAATGACACTTCAAACTGGAACAACCTTCAGGACTGATGTCCAGTTGTTTTGAACTGGGTTTACATGGAAACCTTGTCACAGAATTCCTGTATAGCACTGGATTCCTTTAGACTGTTATTGACCACCTGTTCTCAGAAATCTGAGACACTTGAGAAGTCCAGTGTTAATCCTGGAATGAAGTCCAAGATTGAACCTGGAATAAAGTTCAAGATTAACCTAAGGTATAACTAGGATTGTATTCACTATTAGATATATTAGCTAATCTGAATTCATACAGATTAGGATTGGAGTTCCCAATTCCTTGAGTTTACATAGGCATGGTCTTGACATTTGAGAAATCTCCACCATTGTTTAAAGTTTACCTTTTGAATACTTGTCTCATAGAAAAATCATGTATTTAGCATTATTTAAAGTTCTTGCTAGTCTAGAATATAGTGAGTAATATTGATACTCTATAGGAAACCATAGAAACTAAGGTTTATATTAGGAATTAATTATGATTAGAATCTTTTGATAAACCAATTAGAATTAGCTGTTTATTAACCAACTTGTACACATCATTATTACATACATGAGGATATCTAGCTCTTTTGCCTACTTGTACTTTCCTGGAGCAAGGCAAGTACATTATATGGTCTTGTGCATTTCATTATATCCTGTGCTTTCTTGATTGACACATTGCAACACGTCATGTACTTTCTGGTGCTCATGTTCCTTGTTCTTATTACTTGTACCTGGGGTGGGGAAATATACTATTTATGTGACCAAACCCAAGAAACAACTCAGGTGTGTTTAGCTTAGACCCCGCATCGTGCACGCGGGTCCTAAGCCGTACCATTCATGTGCTTTCAGGTGCTTTCATGTGCTTACCCCTAGCCGGTCACATAATTAGTTATATTTCAATTATAGTATACACATGCAGGAGATATACCTTGTACTTATTTTCTGTGATTCCTGAGATACCATGTTCTTTCATGTTCTTACATTTTATGTTCTTTCATGTTCTTACATACCATGTTCTTTCATGTACTTATACACCATGTTCTTTCTTGTGGTTTACATACCATGTTTCCTTGTACTTTCATATCATGATGTCTTGTTCATTATCTAGAATTGTACTTTGCTCCGCTCCTGACTGGATAAGTTGCAGGTATACTTGCAGGATTTATCATTCTACCTTATGGGCCAGAGCCCGGGATCTTAGCTGAGCAGGATGGTCATGACTTAGCTTGAGATTTCAGGTTTAGACTGTTATCTTTACTCTTAGACATTGTCTTTAGAATTCATGTACATTTCATTCTTGATGACTCGTACATTATGATATCTGGATTTGTGGATTATGGTGATCATTCTGGGATAAGTTTTTAGATGCTGTGATTATATACATTATGATTATCTGGTTAGTTTCTCTAGATTTGGTACAGCTTACTTTGTTGTGTTTAACGACAAAGGCTGGGCGTATCCGACTCGTGTCCGATTATTCGGGAGCGGGTCGTGACATGTTTTTAGTGGTGGCCCATGCAGGTCTATCCTAATGGTACCTAGGTCTTAGCGTACTATTGGGGGACTTGATTTACACTAGGGAAACTTGATCACAGCATAGGAAAAATCGGGAAATAAGGGTATATCAGGTATATTGATATTCTATAAACACTTGTTGTATTTAGGTCTAGGTTATTTTAACAGTTTTCTATTTTGCAGATAGTTCAAAAGCACGCGACATCGGGACAGTCGACCCACCTACACTTGAAGGTTTCGAGCTTCCACTACCTTCTATCCCCCTACTATCCCCATGGGTAGTACGTAGTTGACGGAGACGTTTGAAGATTCCCTTGACAACCAGAGGGAGCATGCCAGACACGGAGCGCATATCTTGCATCGAGGAGCATATCGAGAACCCGGGGCCGCCACTGAAGATCATCTAAGTCTTGGGGATCCGACTCCTCTGAAGATTGAAGTCATCAACCGGGAGATCCAGCTCGTAGCACATACAACAAGACAGAAAACTGAAGCTCGGGAGGAACATGAAGACTTATGATGAAGATAGCAACTACCGTGGATCCGTAAAGCGTTGCCACACTCAGACAGCGTTTCTTCAGTCACCTTATCAGAGACAGATTCAGGCCCACATTCACTGGATGAAGGATTGCCAGCAAGTCGCAGATCACAATGATCGAGGAGCATCAGGATCTCAGCAGTCAGCAGCCAGCAACCATATATTTCTGTCAGAGTCCCTGCACTTCAGTCACCTCAGCGGGAGATCCAGATTTAGATCCAGTTAACGATCATTGTATTTTCTGCCGCAGCTCAGGACACCACTACGACGAATGCCGCAAAAGACGGAGGCTACGCTTGTACTGTGGATCGCCTACTCACCAAGTCAAAGATTGTCCGGAGACCGTTGATCGCACTGCCCGAGAACAAGCACGAGGAGATCCAGGACTGCAGCAGAAGGACCCGCCTCTCCAGATTCAGCAGCTATATGGAGCATTACCGCATGGACCAGTCTACGTCAGGACAGTGAAGAAGATTGAAGTGATTCCAGTCCCGGAGGAAATATTGAAGATAGATTGAAGACAGAAGATTTTTTTTTTGCATGGTTGGAAAAACCATGTATCTTGATTAGCAACCTAGTTTTTCTTAAATTTCTTTTAGCATCTAGACCATTTCTTGGAACTTCTTGTTTTCTATTTTAGAATCTTGGTTGGTATTCGAAACTTAACTCGAGATATTCTTTCCCATTCGTTGATTGGTACTCCTCCATTCCATTCTTCGTAACCTTGCTCTTTTCGAGATTCTACTCAGGAATTTTGTTTCCTATTCAGGACTAGTTACAATTTGTAATTTTGTTTTCTTTCTGAAGTTCAATTTTCTATTTGGGGATTGTTGGAATTTGATTTTTATTCAATACTTGTTTCTATTCACCATTCAAGACATCGTTTGAAAACTTCGGTTTCGACCTGTTCCCTATGTGAGATTTTGTTTCCTACGTGGCTTGTTTTCTACTTGGAAATTGTTCCGTTCATAACTTTGCTTCGATCTTGTTCCCTATTTGAGGTATCGCTTGTTTCATGGATATTGTTTTACTCACCCATTGATTCTTTTTTCTACTCGTAACTTGATTCCATTCGAGATTTTAAGATCCTATTTCCTATTTCGAGACTTTGTTTGTTCGTGATTTTGTCTCCCATCCAAGATTTACCGGACTTTGAATTTCAGTTCCTACTCGCGACTCGTTGAGACCGTGTTCCCTATTCCAAATCTTGTCTCCTCGTTGAGATTTTCTATTCGAGAATTTGTTCCTTATTCACGACTTTGTTGATACTTGATTTTCTATTTTCTACTGTGTACCTTATTGGAGATTTCGTTTTCTATTCAAGTTTTACTTGAGATTTCATTGTTATTCGAGATTTTATTGAAACTCGTTTCCAGTACGGGATTTTATTTCTTATTTTTGAAACTTGTCTCCTATCTGATACCTTGCTTCAGTTCATCCTTCGAGACTCTGTTATCCCTTCGGGATAATGTCCCATATATGGAATCTTGTTACCATTCCAGATATCAGTTGATGTTCCGTCATAATTTGGAACTTCGTCCTGTCTGAAATTTTAAATCTTCCTGGCTGCCCTTTTGTACTCACTGATTGGATCCCTTGTCATTTTTAGTACCTAATAAACACTACACCATAATAGGCGATTTCCCACGGTTATTACCGTGACAATTATTTTTTGTCACGGTAATAACCGTTACTAGTGGGGCGTGGTTATTATTTAGTCACGGTTATAACCGTGACAAATATTTGTTTTGGTCACGGTTATAACCGTGACAAATATTTGTTTTGGTAACAGTTATAACCGTGGCAAATGTTTTTTGTGGTAACGGTTATAACCGTTAGAGAAGTCCATTTATGTGACGGTTGTAACCGTGATCAATATTCCATTTGTCACAGTTATTAATGTGGCAGTTAGTTTATTTTGTCACAGTTATTACTGTTACTACATTATTTTTTTCGTTACTATTCTCCACTAATTGTCACAGTTATAACCATTACAATTGGACTATTTAAATAAATAAAAAACTACATTCAACTTGTATCTAAACAATAAACAACATATCCAATTTCATAATATTTTACTTTCATAATAATTCAACCATTCCAAACCAATAACTAAACCACAAAATTTTCAATAACAATTCCGAGCAAGTAACTAATTAACCACATAATTTGCAATAACAATTCAACCATTCCAAACTAGAAACAAAACTACATAATTTGCAATAACAATTCAACCATTCCAAACTAGAAACAAAACCACATAATTTCAAATAACAATTCAACCATTCAAATTAGTAATTAAACCACATAATATTTGAAAAATAAGCAACTAAACCACATTATGTTCAGTAGCATCCATACATTAATATTTTAGTAAGAAAACATTCCATTGTTAGTTTCAATGACAACAAAACAAGGCTCTAGATGCATGAAGCAAACCACAAAATATTTCAAACTCTTGTGTTTTTGGATAACCAAGACGAGGCTCTCTTGAGGAAGAATGAAAGTGCTTGCATCCATGCTAAAACTGTACATATTCCTGCATGTAAGAGTAAAAGAAGTATCAAATTAAAAAGCGTGCAAACTAGTAAAAGAAGTTTCAGGAAAAACATATGATCAAACGGTGGTTAAATTAAACCACCATAGTCCAAATATCAGAGTTGAAAAATATCTACCAAGGCTTTCTTCATCTTTTTACCAAGCACAATTTTCACACAAGCAATAATTTGAGGAATAACTCACTCACTCAATGACATCATGAGCTACATACATTATGTTGGGGATAAGCCATCTGACATAGTTTTGTCCACAAAAAGGATAACATAGAATACCTGGGTCAGTACTATTAAAATAAAGAAAGATCAGCTAGTGTTTAATTATATATAATAAAAAAAAGCATAGATATGATATCTTCATGGATCGCTATGAGCTTTTTTGCTTGTGTGGCTCCACATGGAAGAATAAAATCACAAAAGTGTAGCATCGAATGACTGACGTCAAGCCAGCACACATTTATCCAAAATTCTTGCAGTATCTGAAACTTTCAGTCTTTTATCCAAATTGCAATCTGGGTGAACCTGACTCCATGGTAGACCCACTAGCATCGAGCGAAGTATATTATTTTGCGACATCGTTTGGTAACTTTCACATTGAAGTAATTTTTATGGTCTCTCTCTTCCCACGCCTGGCATATAATGCCAACTTGACCAACTCCTTCCTGCCCAGATATGAAGAAAGCATGTTCTATGTATCTTGCCAAGTTTAGAATCAGTAATATTTGACAATTAAATAAGATTAAGAAGAAAAAAAATTCAGTAAAAAATGATTTTTTTTTATTGGCGAGCTTCGAGTATTTACTGGTTCCTTGCTCTGCTATTTAATGTGCAAGTGTTCCTCTACGAGCAGCAATGGCTCACCTAAATATCATTAGGTAAAGTATTCATAATTGTTGTATTTTAGCTCCTAGCTACTTACTTGCACAATATAGAATAATTTCAGTAAGGAAATAGTTTAGGACTGTCGGTAAACTCGTACTGATCCATTCATGTCAAGATGACTTTAAACTTGTGCTTCTCTACTAATATTAACATCAGAAAATTGCATATACAATATTACACTTTGTTGAAATCCCTCTCAGAGCAAAGAAGTTTTGATAATTACCATGACAGACACAAAACGTTGGCGTTTTTAAGTTTTGAGCCAAAAACGCCGTTTAAAAGAGCGTTTTGTGTCTGTCAAGGTAATTATCAAAACTTCTTAGCTCTGAACGTGATTTCAACGAAATGTAATGATGTATATGCAATTTTCTATATTAACATGGATGATAACTAAAAGATGCAAAGTTTGTTTGTCAAAGCAGAACACAAAGTTAAAATAGATAAGAGCATCAGAGAAGAGACCAAGTTGTTCCCAGTATCTTACCTTCACTGTAGAGTTACAGCTTAGCAGTGGGATCTTCAAATCAACCCTTCAAGAAATATCTGAGAAAATTAAAAGGATCACCAGAAGCATCATTAGCACTGTCTCAATTTAATTTTGCTATTGAGGACCGAAAAAGAAATATGACAAAAACAAATTATAAGTAGATTATATGCAAAAGCGATAAATACAAAGATATCATAAGGGCTCCAATCAACATAACAATCTGGTCCAAACGAATATGAACTGATAGGAATCATCAGACTGGTCCCAAGTACATCTTGTTTTGTTACACAGCATACCCAAAATATTACTGATTCAGTACTGTTCATCCACATTGTATGTATCAGATACGATTTCCTGCGATACTAATGCACGATTCCGATATCTATGAGAGGAACAATTCATAATAGGCCAGTTCTAATTTTGGAACCATTAAATAGTAATAAGTGCCTAGAAATATATTTTCTCATCAAATTTAGTGTACCTCCAAAAGTACACCACCAACCTTCCTCCGAAGCGCTCCATACTGCATAAAGGAAGCTCAGGATCAATATAATCACATAAACACTTTACTATCAACACATACTTATCGTTTGTATATATATATACCTGTTGTCACAAATACCTGAGCCGTTTGGCTCCCCAAACAAGAAAACCTCCATCAGCTATTTCACAAAGAAAAGATATTCCATCTTGTGGACCATCATAGACTGTTGCTTCTGGCTTTATCACCTCGGACACATAAACGATTTTCTCATCATCTTGCACTTTTCTTCCATGACAGGTAGTGTGAGATGCTATAAATCCCTTGGCTACATCCTCTCGTTCCCGTCCAAGTAAAATAACATTTTGTTTTCCTCCATGAGCCGGTCCATCATTGTTATCATGGACAACATGACCATTATTTTTGTTAACATGGACAACAGGACTATTATTGTTGTTACTAGGGACACGACCGACGGTATTCAAAACAGGATTCAAATTTCCTGTAGTTTTACTGATATGCACGGAGTTGGACGCCCCTTCTGTCTCGGGCATTCCAGAAGCAAAAATTGGATTTTGGGGCTGATGTGTAGCGTCGCCACGAGTGAGCAATTCCCGTAACATAACCTCAACAATATCCAACCTTTGGAGAACCTCTGGGTTGGTATTTTTGCTGGCTATTGCCTTTGCTGCTTGTCTAATTTTTACTTGCTTCACCGAGGATGTGGAGCTAATTGCACAACAACGACTCTTTTTATCGACTCCAAAAACTTCAGCAATAGTGTCAGTCTCAAGGTCTTCTAGGCTTGACACACCATCATGACCACTCACACTTGCAGCTTCTTTTTGCCTCTTTTCTGCTGCTTCTAATTCATTCTGTGATTTGACATGTTATAAGAAATGAATAAACTACTTCCGGTGGCACATTTCCAGAACATATATGAAGCCTCATTTTATACAAATAGAACCTCATTTTGTACTTACATATTTCTCCAATGCGCATAGAAGCACATTTCCAGTAGCCTTACTTTTGTGGGCTCTCTTCCACGCTTCTGACCGTGTAACACCCTCCGCAGGATGTTCTTCCTCCTATAAGTACAAGTAGGAATTAAAAACAGTACTTCCAAGAGCATGAAAAATAACAATATCAATCTTTTTTGGAGTAAAATTATGGTATAATACACACCAATTCTTCGTATACTCTTTTATAACTTTTCCTTCCAAGAGCATGGGAGATTTTACATTGGGCCTTGTTTTCAGCATTCTTCTTGCGTTGCTCAATCTTCTTTGGAGTGTACTCATTCCCGATAAACTTCTCCCACCAGATTTTATCAATATCATCAGGACATTGAGCTAGTGCTAGAGGTTTCGGTAAGTATATGCCTTCTTTGTTCTTGATTGTGGCTCGTAGGTGATACTTCATTGTCCTTAAAAATTGTGGAAATTTTGCTTCCAATAGTGGTCGAGCAAGGATGGGATCGATATTGAATTCAAACTCCGTCTGCCACAACAACAATAAAGCATATAAGGCATCCTTTAAGTAGCTGAAATAATTACATAAAATGCTCAAAATATATGTAAAGAAGTAAAACAAAAGAGTGATTTACCATCAACGAATTCCAAAGAGCGTCAGTGTACACCTTATCCACATTCCTCCAGTCATCATAACCAATTGGGATGTGAGCTCGAATATATTTTCCACATCTACTACTCCATTTTGTTTCGTCTTTACCTCTAATTACACCATTTGCTTCAATATGGAGCAAGTATCTTTTGATGGAGGGGGGGCTTGTGTTCCACTAGGATTGGATGACATTCTGCACTCATCAACACATTAGAGCAATAACAATATCAAAATGAAGAGGTAGCATACAAGGAGAGTAACAATACTACAGGTAGTATGATGCATAAGAGGAGGCTCATTGACTCAGAATATCAAACAAGCATAATATATATGACACTATAATCATTGGTAACATGGAAACTACATAATATATATGACACTATAAACATAGATAACCTGATTCTAATTGTTGAGCTGTATTTAAGGAAGTTCTAGGTAACATTGGAACTTGGAAGTGCATGATAAAATGGTATTGGCAATGCCCACTTCATATTAACAAGAAGTAGAAATAAATGGAACTATAGAGAAAGATTCAAAAGACAAATTCTAGTTTGTCATGTTAACACATCATGTGCTGGCTATGCTAAACCACAATTTGGAAATTATGAATTTCAAGTAGTATGAACCATGAGCAAGGAAAAAGGGAAATTATCTCCAGGTACTACCATATAGACTCTTCCTCATTGCAAAAACAGGAAGCAAAGACGCTCCGAATTTGATGTTTTGTTCATGCCGCCTCTTGTCAGACACGACACACAGACACTCCAAAAAATAGAACATGCAAAAAGAAGAGGTCCACAGGCTTTACTCACAGGAACAATTAGATGTGCCCTTCTTTTACTCCAAGTGGCAGACTTTAGTTTGATTTCCTGAGATACACTCAACTGATACATATACCTAATCCACAATCACTTGTTGGATTGCACCTCAGATTCTTAAGTGCACTTCAACAACCTGACAGCTTAAGACCATAAAGAATCCCATGTCGCCGTGTCCTTACCGTGTCGTGTCTACTTGATTCTGGAAAGGCATATGATAAGGTGTAGTCAGGAATGTGCATACCAGTAACTCTAACAGAACTTATAGGAACATATGTGGACACTTTTCTGAGAAATTGAGGACTGAGAATCAGAAGCCTATGATGTTTGTTTGCGAAAAATAATACAACTCAACCAAATAACTGTTAGAAAGGGAAAATAAAGTCATGCAACACAAACAAAGATCTTAGAGTTCATCCACAAGTTCCTCTAATGATGAAACATCATTGCAAAGAGATCTTAAAATTTCTTAATGGTACTAACCACTCATTGCATTCAATATGCAACAAGACAGACATCAACTAGAATCTATCATCAACTTGTAATTTATGTCAAGAGGCTTCTATCATCCATGTCATGATTTCACTTGCTTAAATGAAAGATGACAAAAGCTACAGTGTACCAAAAGCACTTAAATCTTCCCATCATCAGCAGGAAAAAGAGATGAGATACACTTTGCTCCTATTTTCTTCTCCAAGTGCCTGACTTCATACAAAAGCTACAGTGTACCAAAAGCACTTAAATCTTCCATCATCAGTAGGAAAAAGAGATGAGTCTACTCTTATTTTCTTCTCCAAGTGCCTGACTTCATATTGATGTTTACAAATTTTTTGCTTTTCATCAACTTGAAACCTACTGATCAATGTTACAAATGGTGTACTCGAAACAAATTTTCCATATAATAATCAAGAATTTGACAAGAGAAGACTATTTGTATCACATCTTGGCATCATCTCTCATCTTGTAATCATCTCTACTCTAATAAAAAACAAAATATTTCCTAAAGAGTTAAAAGAGCCGATATAGCCAAGTGCTTAGTGAGAGTATCATAGACCGCTAAAGCATCGTGAGTGAGAGAACAATGCAAAAACTAGCAACCATGCAAAGCTCAAATCCTAGAAAAGACCAATGAGTTCTAAGTATCAGTTGTGCCAAAATATTTTAATTATGTAACAAGGTTTATGATGCAGACTCACAATTTAAAACCACTAATCATTATTGTCTTGTACTTGTAAGCTCATCTAAAACATTCTGGAAACAGAAACAGAAACATGGTGCACCATTCTTGGTACACCCGAGCCTATATGATACACCCGAGCCTATATGATACACCCTTCGATTCTTCCCCTACTGCATTGCCAACTAAAGTTCCTACACACTCTAATTTCCTAAGTAATCACACCCCTACCTGTGCATCATGTACAGACAAGCCCCTAGCCTGTGCAGGACACACTTTCCTTATTTCTGCATTTCTTCCTTGCACAGTAAATGGAAGTCAGGTTTTGCAAAGATAAAAATGGACAACAGAAAATATCAGTGCTCATATGAGAGATGAAATGTGAAGAGGACTCCACAACAACCCACTCCCTCATCTGCGACAGGATAAATACCTGATTTCACCTTTCTTGGTTCCATTGCTCCTCTTCAAAAGAATGTTCACGACGACACTTGGGAGAGTACTTGCAGAAACCAAGATTGAAGCAGCCAATAACAAGGGTTCAGTTTTAGTCAAAGGAGGGATCATCCAGGCAGAGATAATACTTTAGATCAACTTTCCCTATCATATAACTTCTTAGCAAATAAGTAACAAGAAGTTTAGTTAATATCGTATAAAGATAGGTATAGGTGGAAATGTCATTCCCTTCCAGGTTGCAAGGGTTCAGTTTTACTCTAATGATGAAACATCATTCCCTTCCAGGTTGCAAATAAAACAGTTTAATATGGTACATGAACAATAAGAGAGTAATATAGATATAACTCAGTCAGTTGTACAATAAAGTCTGGAAACAAAAGTCAATTAATGCCAAAAATAGCAACAAACTTGTATTATATTCATTTTTTTCCCAATGCATTTTAATAGTGGAGCCAAGTGAGGTTGTTCCATAATATAGGATTGGAAATTTTCTGGTATATTCAGCCCATCAACCTCATCAGTCATTCGCTTTGGAGAACGAAGAACAACCGACTAATCAGGATTTTGAATGTCTGTTACATAAAAAACCTGACTTGCTTCAAATGCAAGAATTGCTGGCTCATCATACTCCCCATCAGTGCTCTTCAACTTTTTTAAATTCACCATCAACAAGTTAGAGTTTGGGCATAACTTACAACCATTAGTCTTATCTCCAACATTCACCCAATCACAATAAAACACAACATGGTGAAAGTCGTAATAATCAACCTATATTATCTCTTTGATGATCCCATACCAAGTAGTATCATCATCCTTAAGGTTTTGGTCTTTTGAACTTGCCCTGAATGTGGTGATTACATCCATGCAAACGCCGCTATCTTGTGTTGCAACTTTGTCGTCGTAACTCAGGGGAGAAAAGATGTAGCCATTGACCCTGTACTTAATATATGCTTTGGCTTGCCGACTTGGTCCACTAATGTATCGCCAGAGCTCTCCATCCATACATTGTTCTTCAATTAACTAGTAAAGCAATAAAGTAATCGCAATTAACTAGAACCACATCAAGTAAATGAGACATATATTACAATTTAAATACACACCTTTTGTGCAACCAATCAATGAATTTGGATTGTATCACTACTTCGGCCTCTTTAGTGTTACCACGGGACGTAGTTTCCAAAGTCGAACGATAAAAACTGAAAATCATTTAAACTGAATAAAATATAAATATAAAAGATTTTTTTAACAATTCTTTATTCCAAAGACGAGTGATACCTGTAGTACTCTGCTAGTTTTGGTATTTCCAATCTAAAAACTATCCATCTTCGAATTTGTCTCCATTGTACCCCGGTTAACTTAATCATTTTACCCTCTATAATAGAGCGCTCATACACATCATCACCATTTTCAACTAGATAAGATGCGTGAGTTGAACTATGATTACCATCACGTGGATTTGGCATGTACTCCATGGCATATCTAACAGACTCTGAAATAAGATACGCCTCGGCAATCGACCCTTCCACATAACGCTTGTTACTAGGAATGTCTTTGCACTCCTTCATAGACCTTATCAAATAGAGCAATTAAACAAGTTAGTTTTCATATAAATCAATAACGTTACAACAAGATAATCATCTCACCTTTCAAATGGATACATCCAAATATATCTCGTAGGTCCACAAAGTAGAGCTTGGTCAGCAAGATGCACCATTAGGTGGATATTGATGTCAAAAAAGTGAGGAGGAAAATAATACTCCAACACACATAATGCCTCAGCGATCATATCTTTTGCAGCTTTGACATGCTTACGATCTAGGATCTTTGAGCACAATATGTTGAAGTATAGACATACTTGCATAATGGCTCTTTTAAGGTCACGATTATTTGGAAATGCATATTAAAGCATGACTGGCAACAAATATTGTATGATGATGTGGTAGTCATGTGACTTCTTTATATGCAAACTGAGTGGTTGAAGAGTAACAAGATTGCTCAAGTTAGATGCAAATCCTGATGGAAGCTTTAAGCCTTTTAAGACTAGGCAAAGTTGCTGCTTTTGAGCATTGTCCAATGTGTAACCCGATTCTCGTTGCCTTTTTTTATCAAAAAGCAAATTTAGTAAATGTTCAGCAACATTTGTAACTCCCTAAACCGAATTTCGGTAAATTTTAAAGAATTTTTCTAATTTCTATTTTTGATGAATAATTGTTTTCATAAATAAAATTTGGTGAAAAAGATAATATTATTATATCCTGCTATACCCTTTTAAAAGAAAAGTTTTTATTATATGAATGCTCTTATTGTTCATATTTTCTTTATTTTTTTATTTGTATTGATTAGTAGTGGTAATTATCTGCCTTACTGTTATTAAGATCTTCTCTTTAATTTGAATACTTGGTAAGAGAACTAATGGGTGATTAAATGTTTTGGGTATTAATTAACTTTTGGTAGTTGGTTATTTTCCTGGGAAAGAATCTAATAATTATTTTTCTAGTGATTAGCTTTTTAAATTAGTCTTAACCAATTATTTAGTTAGTAATTATTTGATTAAAATTATTTCTATTTTGATTTTGAAAATTCGTTTTGAAAACTAATTGTATTTTCGAAATCTGTTGATGTTTGGAAAGTTGAAAAATCTGTTTGATTTTTGAATTTAAAATCTGCTCGTTATTTGAAATCTGTTAGTTATTCCCCTAACTAATTCAGTACACAGGTTTATAAGACTGCCCCCAGATCTACCCCTATTTACCTACACTGCCATTGTACACACCCCCAGATCTAATGCTATTTACTACTGTTGCCACTCCCCACACACACACAATTATTTTATTATAACTTTCTGACACATCATACTCTCTCTCTCTCTACTCTCTCTCTACACTCTGTTCACTCTCTCTCCTGTGGCCTCTCGGCCGAGGACCACCGGATCACCGCCTCGTTGCCAGCCAACGCCACCACCGGATCAAGCCGTTCCCGGCGACTAGAGCTTGGCACCACCGCTTCTTCCTTCTCGCCGTGAGCCTGCCACCACCGTCAGGAGCCGAAGCTCATCGACGACCGCCGAAGCCAGATCCGAGTCCGCACTCCGCCACCACCAGTCCGGCCTTCCCTCGTCGTCGATGCTCGAGCTAGCGCCGCCGCGAGCTCTGCCTCCAGCACCGCATCTGACCTCGAGAAGCCGCAGGCGCACCGACCGAGGCTTCTCGACTGCCACGCCATGTTCGATTTTCGAAACTTTGAAGACCACGTCGCCTTCGATCCTCACGCCACCGCCAGATTGGGTACATCCGCCTGATCTCGTCGCGCCGCCTCGTCGAGGTTCGACATCACTGCGCCGAGCCACCAGGAGACCCCACTGCTCCGTTGATCGTCGTTCCCGCCACGGATCTGACTCGGATCGACAGATCTGAGCCGTTCATGCTGTCGGAGATCACTCAACGTTGTCGCCATCGCCACCTCGCCATGAAGTTCGCCGGAGTCCATCATGACTCGCTGAAGATGGAGACCCAGCGTTGTCGTATCCAGATCGGACACGGACTCCTCCAGTTCGAGTTGGTTGCTGCCGTCCTCCGCCTCGCCGTGTCTTCGTCGAGTCCGGATCTGACTCGCCGAGCTCCGGAGCACCGCCCCGAGCGCGCACACCCGACCGAACCCCGGTGAGGTTCTTCCCTTCCTTCTCTTCCATTTCTTGGTTAAATGGCTGCTGCCTCTCCATCGAATGGAGTGGGAGACTCATGGTCTCCATTTTTATGTGTTTGTGTGTGACTCTTCAAATGGAAGAGTCATTTTTGGCCCTTCACATTTTGAAAGGATAGGTGGTTAGTACACCACGTGGTGTTACTGGTGTACAGTAGTGTACATTTATTATCAATTGTTAAACATAATCTATTACAGATATTGACAAGTATTATATATATAACTGGATATGTGTATACTATTATTTGTAAAATATAAATAGATGATTACATTCTAGCTATATTTTAGATTACTAAAATATTTTCCTTGTTAATATTAGTTGGTTAATGAATAATTAACTAGTATTACTTCTTTGCTTTATTTATTTAAAACAAAAGTTGTTATAGTAATATTATGACAATAATTTAGTATGTTTACTAGAAAATAATATATATTTATCTAATTAGTATATTGTTGTGCTAGAATATTTGTAGCATATTTTGCCATATAGATGCAACCTTCTTTTATTTAGTATGGTAATTAATTAAATAATGTTATTCTTCTTGCTAGTTAATGTATTTTCGTTTGGTAATATTGCATAGCTAGTTTAAGAATAAGTTTAATTTAGCAAATATTTTCTAAACCTAAGCAATTTTTCCTGGAAAATGCAGTAAAAAGTATTTCATTAGTAATTATTTTGATTTAAGCTATATTATATTTTTCTATAAAATTTGTTGGTTAGTTTTATCTATAATTAGTATTATTCTAAGGATGACAGTTAGTTGAGTTTATGATTAGCAGTAGATAAGTTAAACTAGTTAAATGTCATTATTTAGTTCCTAACCCAATTGTACCTTAATTCTAGGTGAACATTTGAGACTCATTGGTTTGAAGAGCAAGGCAAGTACACCGGCTCGAACTCTTTACTCTGTATTTTCTGTTTTGCTTCATGTTCTCATGTTGACACGTTGTACACACGATTGTTCATTGTTCATTGTTCACTGTTCATCGTTCATTGTTCATTGTTCATCGTTCATAGTTCATTGTTCTTACTTGTACATTGGGGTGGGGAAATACTACAGATATGTGACCAATCCTATTTTAGCTAGGCATTGACTAATAGCTTAGGTCTCACATCGTGCACGTGAGACTCTAAGCCGTACCATTTTTCACTGTTCACTGTTCACTGTTTACCCAGCCGGTCACATACTCTGATAGTTATTTCAAATGCATGTCACACTGATAGTATAGTTCATCGTTTATGGATCTGGTACTATAGTTCATTGTTATTCCTGTACCACAGTTTCATATTCCTGTCTTGTACCACAGTTTATCTTGTGATTCTTTTTCATGCACTTCAGTTTACATTGTTTAGAGTTTCTTGTCGGGGTTGTACTTTGCTCTTTTCCTGATAGGATCGTTGCAGGTGAGTGGGAGATTACATGGAGCTGGTGATTGCTTGGATATTGCAGCTTTTTATTTTTCTGGAGATTGTATCTTAGAGATTCATTATTGTATATTATTTTATTCCGGCTGAGTTTGTATTTTAAAACACTTGATGGATATTGGTGATTTCTGGGACGTTTATAAAAGCTGTGTTCTGGTTTACATTTCTTTGTGACTTTGAGTTTTCCTTAGTATTGTACAGCTTACTTCGTCGTGTCCATCGACGAAGGCTGGGCGTGTCCGACTCGTATCCGATTATTCGGGAGCGGGGCGTGACATGTTTTTAGTGGTGGCCCATGCAGGTCTATCCTAATGACACTTAGGCTATAAAGTGTTATTGGGGGACCAGCGAAGCTAAGGAAAACTCATCACAGCATAGGATTCGTGGGAATTTGTTACGGGTATGGTTTTACTAAAAATTTCTTATAGTTAGGCCTATCTAACCAATTTTCTGTTTTGCAGGGTGGTTTAGACACGCAACACTAAGGTTATCAATTTTCTTGCACTTGGGATTTCTAAGGTTATTTCCTATATATGTCTTGCTAGTATGACTGTTTGATTATTAATATTTGATCTGTCTTTATTTTCTTAGTTCGCGAAATTTTTCTACAATTTCTTATTGTTATTTAAAGCTTTATTTCCAATTCGAGATTTTATTTGCTATGAAGATCATTTTGTCGTACAGTTTATTTAAAAAAAAAAAAAACTCAATATTTTCTAAAGAGCAGATACATCACTTTCTATCATGATTAGGGTTTAGAATTGTTTGAAATTTCGTAAACTCCTTTGAAATTCCTATGGATAGAGTTGACAGAGTATTCGATGACCTACTATGACATGGCAGATGCGCACTGCAGTCATTTATCTTGATTATGGAGACCGCGGGTTCACTGCAGTCAGTTGCGCACTGGCGAGGCAGGAGCTCTAAGTCAAAGTAATTCCAGGTATTCATAGGTTCTCGGATATTATTGATGCTATGTCCTAAAATCATAAACTTTTGAGTTGTTCCGATAACATGAATAAAGTCGATAGAAATATTCGGTAATTTAACATTATTTGAGTCATTGAGCCAAAAGGTTCACTGCAGTCAGATGTACACTACACTGGCGGGGCAGGAACTCTAGGCAAAGTGATTTCGGATATGTATGGTTTCGGATACTATTGAGACTATATCCGTGTTATATACCATGTTGATCTCTTATCGCCATTTGGCAAGCTTATCGAAATCATCTTGATATTGATCTTATGTTAACCTCTGCAAATTGATTTCATCTTCTCTTGATTCATCTTGGAAATTTATCCTTTCTTTAATATTTGTTGGTCTAATTTCTTTTATGGATTGATTTAGCGTATTGCACAAATTTTGTTAAACGGTTCCATATCTTGATAGCTAACCTTGAAAATTTATTGTTTTGTATCTAATCGTATCATTTCTATAGTTATCGAGTTTTAGCACTTATTAAGCTTAAATAATTTTGATCATGCTATTAAAAAAAAATGATTTATGCTAAGTATGAATTCTAGTCAAGTCCAAATTTTCAAAATCTTTTACTTTATTCTTAGTCGTAATATCTTTCTAGCTGCCGCACTGATGATTTTAATAGTTATGTATACATCAAGCATAATTAATTTTAACCATATTCTACAAAATCGTGTTTAAATTATTTAAAAATTTGTTCTTAGTCATGCTAGTTATGCCTAAAAGGTTTTATTAGATTTAGATCATAATTTTAATTTATAACTGTTATTTAAATTCTATTGTGAGTATGGGTAAATTTGATTTTCCTCATATTTAGAACTCATCATGTCTAGGTAAATTTTTTTTACTATTGATCTTTCATGAAAACATGATTTTACTAGTTGTATTAATTCGGATGCCACGTGTAAATTTATTTTAACCATTTTTCGTATTGGATTATCTTTATTTGTACTTACCATGCCACTTTAAATTTCGAGGACGAAATTTTTGTAAGGGGGGTAGATTTGTAACTCCCTAAACCGAATTTCGGTAAATTTTAAAGAATTTTTCTAATTTCTATTTTTGATGAATAATTGTTTTCATAAATAAAATTTGGTGAAAAAGATAATATTATTATATCCTGCTATACCCTTTTAAAAGAAAAGTTTTTATTATATGAATGCTCTTATTGTTCATATTTTCTTTATTTTTTTATTTGTATTGATTAGTAGTGGTAATTATCTGCCTTACTGTTATTAAGATCTTCTCTTTAATTTGAATACTTGGTAAGAGAACTAATGGGTGATTAAATGTTTTGGGTATTAATTAACTTTTGGTAGTTGGTTATTTTCCTGGGAAAGAATCTAATAATTATTTTTCTAGTGATTAGCTTTTTAAATTAGTCTTAACCAATTATTTAGTTAGTAATTATTTGATTAAAATTATTTCTATTTTGATTTTGAAAATTCGTTTTGAAAACTAATTGTATTTTCGAAATCTGTTGATGTTTGGAAAGTTGAAAAATCTGTTTGATTTTTGAATTTGAAATCTGCTTGTTATTTGAAATCTGTTAGTTATTCCCCTAACTAATTCAGTACACAGGTTTATAAGACTGCCCCCAGATCTACCCCTATTTACCTACACTGCCATTGTACACACCCCCAGATCTAATGCTATTTACTACTGTTGCCACTCCCCACACATACACAATTATTTTATTATAACTTTCTGACACATCATACTCTCTCTCTCTCTACTCTCTCTCTACACTCTGTTCACTCTCTCTCCTGTGGCCTCTCGGCCGAGGACCACCGGATCACCGCCTCGTTGCCAGCCAACGCCACCACCGGATCAAGCCGTTCCCGGCGACTAGAGCTTGGCACCACCGCTTCTTCCTTCTCGCCGTGAGCCTGCCACCACCGTCAGGAGCCGAAGCTCATCGACGACCGCCGAAGCCAGATCCGAGTCCGCACTCCGCCACCACCAGTCCGGCCTTCCCTCGTCGTCGATGCTCGAGCTAGCGCCGCCGCGAGCTCTGCCTCCAGCACCGCATCTGACCTCGAGAAGCCGCAGGCGCACCGACCGAGGCTTCTCGACTGCCACGCCATGTTCGATTTTCGAAACTTTGAAGACCACGCCGCCTTCGATCCTCACGCCGCCGCCAGATTGGGTACATCCGCCTGATCTCGTCGCGCCGCCTCGTCGAGGTTCGACATCACTGCGCCGAGCCACCAGGAGACCCCACTGCTCCGTTGATCGTCGTTCCCGCCACGGATCTGACTCGGATCGACAGATCTGAGCCGTTCATGCTGTCGGAGATCACTCAACGTTGTCGCCATCGCCACCTCGCCATGAAGTTCGCCGGAGTCCATCATGACTCGCTGAAGATGGAGACCCAGCGTTGTCGTGTCCAGATCGGACACGGACTCCTCCAGTTCGAGTTGGTTGCTGCCGTCCTCCACCTCGCCGTGTCTTCGTCGAGTCCGGATCTGACTCGCCGAGCTCCGGAGCACCGCCCCGAGCGCGCACACCCGACCGAACCCCGGTGAGGTTCTTCCCTTCCTTCTCTTCCATTTCTTGGTTAAATGGCTGCTGCCTCTCCATCGAATGGAGTGGGAGACTCATGGTCTCCATTTTTATGTGTTTGTGTGTGACTCTTCAAATGGAAGAGTCATTTTTGGCCCTTCACATTTTGAAAGGATAGGTGGTTAGTACACCACGTGGTGTTACTGGTGTACAGTAGTGTACATTTATTATCAATTGTTAAACATAATCTATTACAGATATTGACAAGTATTATATATATAACTGGATATGTGTATACTATTATTTGTAAAATATAAATAGATGATTACATTCTAGCTATATTTTAGATTACTAAAATATTTTCCTTGTTAATATTAGTTGGTTAATGAATAATTAACTAGTATTACTTCTTTGCTTTATTTATTTAAAACAAAAGTTGTTATAGTAATATTATGACAATAATTTAGTATGTTTACTAGAAAATAATATATATTTATCTAATTAGTATATTGTTGTGCTAGAATATTTGTAGCATATTTTGCCATATAGATGCAACCTTCTTTTATTTAGTATGGTAATTAATTAAATAATGTTATTCTTCTTGCTAGTTAATGTATTTTCGTTTGGTAATATTGCATAGCTAGTTTAAGAATAAGTTTAATTTAGCAAATATTTTCTAAACCTAAGCAATTTTTCCTGGAAAATGCAGTAAAAGGTATTTCATTAGTAATTATTTTGATTTAAGCTATATTATATTTTTCTATAAAATTTGTTGGTTAGTTTTATCTATAATTAGTATTATTCTAAGGATGACAGTTAGTTGAGTTTATGATTAGCAGTAGATAAGTTAAACTAGTTAAATGTCATTATTTAGTTCCTAACCCAATTGTACCTTAATTCTAGGTGAACATTTGAGACTCATTGGTTTGAAGAGCAAGGCAAGTACACCGGCTCGAACTCTTTACTCTGTATTTTCTGTTTTGCTTCATGTTCTCATGTTGACACGTTGTACACACGATTGTTCATTGTTCATTGTTCACTGTTCATCGTTCATTGTTCATTGTTCATCGTTCATAGTTCATTGTTCTTACTTGTACATTGGGGTGGGGAAATACTACAGATATGTGACCAATCCTATTTTAGCTAGGCATTGACTAATAGCTTAGGTCTCACATCGTGCACGTGAGACTCTAAGCCGTACCATTTTTCACTGTTCACTGTTCACTGTTTACCCAGCCGGTCACATACTCTGATAGTTATTTCAAATGCATGTCACACTGATAGTATAGTTCATCGTTTATGGATCTGGTACTATAGTTCATTGTTATTCCTGTACCACAGTTTCATATTCCTGTCTTGTACCACAGTTTATCTTGTGATTCTTTTTCATGCACTTCAGTTTACATTGTTTAAAGTTTCTTGTCGGGGTTGTACTTTGCTCTTTTCCTGATAGGATCGTTGCAGGTGAGTGGGAGATTACATGGAGCTGGTGATTGCTTGGATATTGCAGCTTTTTATTTTTCTGGAGATTGTATCTTAGAGATTCATTATTGTATATTATTTCATTCCGGCTGAGTTTGTATTTTAAAACACTTGATGGATATTGGTGATTTCTGGGACGTTTATAAAAGCTGTGTTCTGGTTTACATTTCTTTGTGACTTTGAGTTTTCCTTAGTATTGTACAGCTTACTTCGTCGTGTCCATCGACGAAGGCTGGGCGTGTCCGACTCGTATCCGATTATTCGGGAGCGGGGCGTGACAACATTCTTCTCAGTGTGCATCAAATCAATACAATGTCGTACTTTATGAGATTGCCAATATTCCAAAGAAAAAAGAATAGACTTTTATACCACGCTGGTCTTTCTTCATTGGCATCATAATTGCCATCATCATCATCATCACCACCACCAACACCCTCAAATGCCATTCGCTTCTTGCCCAAACCTTTCACTAATTTACCTGGTATATAGTTGATGTGGTCAAGCCTTTGTAGAAGGGCCATTCCATTCAAACGTGACGGAGGATGATCATCCTTCACGTTTGACTGATCCACGTTTGACTGATCTGAATGGATGATCATCCTTCAAAAATCTTCTATACTTTGTGTACACGTTCTTTCCGCCAATCCTCTCAGACTCCGTCTCAGTAGCACAAATAGGACATGCTTTGTAACCATGTGTTACACAACCTGATAAATTCCCAAATGCTGGAAAATTATGGATCCCCCATAACAACATTGCTCTCAAAGTGAAAGTATGTCGTCTGTCCATGTCAAATGCAGACACTCCTTCCCAAAGTTGTTTCATCTCATCTACAAGGGGTTGCAAGAAAACATCAATATCTTGACTTGGTACTTTGGGCCCAGGAATTAATAAGCACATCATCTGGAACTGTGATTTCATGCATAATGAAGGCGGCAAATTGTATGGAATAACATAAACAGGCCAACAACTGTAATTAACAGATAGAACACCATGTGGATTGAATCCATCGGTTGCAATACCAAGCCAAACGTTCCGTCCCTCATCAGCAAACTCCGGCCACCTGCATTTAAGTGTTCTCCATTCTGCTGAATTACAAGGATGTCGCATTAAGTCCCATGAAGGCTCTACTTCCTTGTGCTATTGCATTTTTTTAGCAATCCATGGTATTGTGTACAATCTCTTCAATCTTGGAATCAGAGGAAAGTGCCTCAAAACTTTTTTCGGTTCTTTTGATTCTTTCCTAACCTTTCCGGGCTTCGTTTTTTCTTTAACTTTAAATTGAGGCGTCTGGCATTGAGGGCACGAAGTTGCATCTGTATACTCCTTCCAATACAACATGCAATTATTTTCGCATGCATGGATGCACTTTGCCTTCATTCCTAAATCTCTTATCATTTGCTTCATTATGGGATACTTGTGAGGGAGTGTGTTCCCCTTAGGAAGCCATTCAGTCAAATACTTCAACAATTCTGTCACACTATTTTTCGACCAATTGTACTTCTTCTTTAAGTTATGCAACTCTACAATTACAGATAGAGTTGTGTGTCCATCTTCACAACCAGGATATAATTTCTCGCTTGCAATTCTCTTATATTCATAATACTTGTCGACATGGTCAAGACCATAAGCAAAAGAAGTTTCAGGCACTGTATCTGCTTGAGAATTATTCGCACCACCACCTTCACCAACAGGAGCCTCATTGTGTACACCATAAGCATCATCAACCAGGATCTCCAACGCATTCCCGTCATATCGATGCCCTATATCTTCAATTAGAACTTGATTATGGGTATGATCCTCTTCAACAAATTGTTGTTTAGGACCTACTGTCATATCCATGCCCGGCTTTTCCCCATGAAGAAACCAAACATCATATGTCGGAAGCATACCATTAATGATCAAATGCCTTCTAACTTCTTCAAAAGAAGCTCTTTTTGTATTTTTGCATATTTTACAGGGGCAACTACATGTTGTAAGTCCGGGGAGTGAGTGCTTCATTGCAAATTCCATAAAAAATTGAACCCCCCCTTTGTACTCAGACTTATTTCTATGTGGAATTTTTATCCACCCTTTTGGAATCGCTCTTGACATGATAGCAAAAAATTATATCCTCTCTCAAACAATCAACCTAACAAATGAAAAAGATGAATATTAGTAAGATTTTATATCATTTTGAAAACGGTTTAATCGTACAATTGAAAATCTAAAATATAATGGCTTGATATATAAAAATATATACACACCAATCAACAAGGATGGACTAACACTCACAAAAGGTAGTATAGTTGCCAAAAATTTATAGTTTTCACCTCTTCTATAAATATAGGGAAAATACACACCTTGCACTAGAAATTTTGACTGAATTCTCACAAAGCTAGCGAAAACAACAAACCCGCTATGCGAGAGCCAACCAAGATCCAAAGTACATATATGTGGTGACTTCGTCATCCATACAAATTTTCAATCTCTGTTACAATAACAATACAAGATTGATACCACTATGTTTAAATTTAGTTTCAGATTCAACCCTCACAAATCTCAAGTACGATGATAAAAGATAACGACGAGATTGCTCACCACAGTATTCAACGATGGACAATCTTCCTGAACGAAATAGACGGTCTTATATGAACAAATGTTCTCTCTCCAACCGTTTTGAAGTACGAGCCTACTAATGAAAAGTAACATTTGGTTTGCAGAATTGGAGTCTTGGAAAGGAAAATGATTCATTTCCTTTGTTTGGATGCCAAAAAATAAGGAGGAAAGAAATTTGGTTCCCAAGAGGATAATGAATATAATTGTTTTCATTTGGATATCTTTTTAACTAAGCTATGCAGTGTGGTTGCCAAAAAAAGAAATTTGGTTCCCAAAAGGATAATGAATATAATTGTTTTCATCTCCTATCAGCATCCTCAAGGTTGTCATACATTGGACAAAGTCATGTTAACAACCACACTGCATAGCTTAGTTACTGCATTATAATGTTCGAGTATTATTTTACAAGTCTTATTCCTGTGGTTAAGAAGGCTCCTCTTCACAAGCATCATTTTTTTGTTTGCAAAGAATATTTAGGAGCATACTGAACCATCCCATTTGTTGTACCACATATTGATTCATTGTAAAAACTTTAATATATTGTAGCTTTTGTCGAATTTTCCATGTTTCCCAATTTTTCCTCTCCCCCCCAACCACCCCCACCCCCAAAGGCTATTACTCTTTGACACTAAAAGTATAATAGTTTGAGCAAATAGATTATGTCGTAAAATACATAAGAAAATGTATGATGCTTGAAGATTGAAGGGTGGAGCAGCGCAGTTAACTTTGTTATTCACATTGCAATTTGAGCTAGTTTATTTGACAGTTAAAATGGGACCAATCACATTGCAATTTGATCTATCCTTGGATATTCTTGATGATATTTTTGAATTTCCTATGTAAATCAACTTTTAAGCTAGTTTATTTTCATAAGAAATGTGAAGAACAAAAAGCTCATATGCATTCACATCTTTTCATAGAAGATCCAAATTAAAAAAACATTCCTAATCGTGATTAACTCAAAGATCCGTCTTCATAGCTCCTTCAGTTCTTCAATATATGCCAAAAAAGAAACAAACACTTGTAACATAAAAGCATTAAGAACTCTTCTAGAGTCAAAACAATTGGAAAATCCAGAGGCCACAAGTTTAGACTACACATGATCTTTGTCAAAACAAAATTCGTGTCAGAAGTATTAAGATTGTTCAGCAACTACACTTGTAACATAAAAGCATTAAGATTGTTTACAATGTTTGCAACAGAACAAAATTGGTGTCAGAAGTATCAACAAAAACAATCTTTGTAACCTCTCCACAATGTCCACATAGTCGTTGCGAAAGGGGAAACAAAAACCACCTCCACCAGCATATAAACTACAGATAACCATCATCACATCATCATCTATATAGATAATGCATAACATCTTAAGCCAGATCCTCGTTTTCTCTGCATAACTATATAGTCTATATTATGATCCTTTTTGTTGTGTCTAAAAAGTGTCGTGTCGAACATGTGTCATGCAACAAACCCTTTACTTAAGGAATACTTTCTTATAGTCCCTTCAATTTAAACATGCACTAGGCAAGAGTTTCTATTTTGTGCATACCATCTAGATCCACATACTTTAGAAAGCCTAAAATTAACAAAATCCTTAATCAACAAAACCTAAAGCAATTCTTGATAGAAAACAACATGGAGGATTGGTAAATCTAAAACCCTAAAATTATAAAAACACTCAAATCAGAAATCGATAAAACCCTAAAATCAACAAAACACTGAAAACGAAACTCTCAAACAAAAAATCAAGATTATGGTGGAAGCACCTTGGGGGTGGTGGTGTGGTGGTGTCGAGTGCCTTTCTACCGGTGCGTAGAGGTATGGTGGT